>PVKS010019166.1:0-38838 GCA_004027875.1 Aplodontia rufa
AAAAAAAAAAAAAAAAAAAAAACCACTGAAGACTCTAGGGATCAAAGGAACTTACCTCAGCACTATAAAGTTCACGACAAACCAAAAGCCCACATCATAATTAAAGCATTTCCAAAAAATTCAGAGACAAGAAAAAGTTGTCCACTCTTTACCACTCCTGTTCAATATAGTCCTTGAAACGTTAGGCAGTGCAATCCAGCAAGAAAAGTAAATGATACAATTAGGTAAATAAGTCGTCAAACTATCTGTTTGCTGACAATACGTAGAGGACAATATATGTCTAGAAGACCCACAAAACTTCACCAGATGGCTTCTAAGAGCTTATAAGTGAATTTATTAAAGTAACTAGATACAAGATCAACACTCAGAAGTCAATAAATTTCCTATACTCCAACAATGTTTTAGCCAAGGAAGAAATCAGGAAAACCATTCCATTCACAATGCCTCAAAAAAAAAAAAAAATACTTGGGAATTATCTAAACAAGGAGGCAAAAGAGATCTACAATGGAAACTCCATAAATTTTTAAAGAAAGAAATTGGAAAGACCTTAGAATGTAGAAAGACATCCATGTTCTTTGATAGGCTTAATTAATATTGTCAAAACGGCCATACTACCAAAACTGCTATACATATTTAATTCAATACACATCAAAATACCAATGATTTTCTTCAAAGAACTAGAAAAAAAATTTTTTTAAATTCACTTTGAAGAATAAGAGAACCAGAATAACCAAAGCAATATTAAGCAAGTAAAGCAAAGCAGGATGCATCACAATTCCAGATCTGAAATAATAATAAAGATCCATAGTAACAAGCACAACATAATAGTGGTATGAAAACAGACAGATCAATGAAATAGGAGACCCAGAAACAAATCCACAAATCTATGGCCATCTGATGTTGGACAAAGGTGACAAAAATATATCTTGGAAAAAGTACAGCCTTTTCACAAATGGTACAGGGAAAACTGGAGTTATATGCCACAAAATGAAATTAGATTTTTTTTTCTTTCACCCTGTACAAAACTCGAACTGAAATGGATCAGCCTTAGGAATTAAACCAGAAGACTCACAAATGCAAAAAGAAAACATAGTGTCAACACTCCATTATATAAGAGCTGGCAAGGACTTCCTTAACAAGACCCCCAAAGAGCAAGATATAAAACCAAGAATCAATAAGTAGAATGCCATTAAACTAAAAAGCTGCTGCACAGCTGAGAGGATTAAGACTGTGAAGGAAGAGCCTACAGATTGGGAGAAAATCTTGGCTATCTTCCCTTCTGATAGGGGACTAATAACCAGAATATACAAAGAACAAAAAAAATTTAATACAAATGCCAAATAACCCAATTAATAAATGGGCAAAAATACTAAACATAAATTTCTCATTAGAAGAAACATAAAAAGCCAATAATTATATAAAGAAATGGTCAACATCTTTAGCAATCAGAGAAATGCAAATCAAAACTGCATTAAGATTTTATCTAGTTCCATTGAGAATGGCAAAGATCAAAAGGGACACAAACAATCACTCCAAAATAACCATCTTACCATTTTTAAGTATATAGCTCATTGGTACTAAGTACATCCATAATGTTCAACCATCATTACCATCCATCTCAAGGACTTGCTTCATCTCACAAAACTGAAATTCTATGCTGTTTAACAATGACTATTTCCCTCTTCCCCATGAACCCTGGAAGCTACCATTGTATTTTCTGACTTCGAATTTGACTAATTTCCTCATGTAAGTGAAATTATATCCTGTGACTGACATTTATAATGACCTCAAGATTCATCCACAATGCAGCATATGTCATAAACTCCTTCCTTTTCAAGGGAGAATAATATTCCATTTTATTTATGTGTTGTACTCTACTTATCCACTCACCCACCAATGTATTTGGGGGATACTTTACCTTGTGGATATAATGGATAATGCTGTTATGAATATGATTTTACGAATTTCTTTTTGGCACTTGGTTTTTAAGGTATTTTTTAAGGGAAGGAGTTTTTTGTTTTGTTTTGTTTTGTTTTGTTCAGCATTGTCTTACATAATGGAGGGGATCATTGTAGCATATTTATGCATACATAGATTTTGACAAAGTAAGTTAAGTCCCTTCCTAGTCCAGAATCTCCCTACCCCATCCATTCCTGATCTCATGTCTCCTCTGTAATACCCCCATGCTATAGATAGAAATGAGCATGTACATATATATTAATTATTGAAATTTCTGAGTTTTTCTGCCCACCTTAGTATAGTTTGACTTCTCATAGGAGTCAAGTGAACCCAGCTATATTGATAACACACCTTTTCCTTCCCTTCTATTCCTCCCTCCCTTCTCCCCCACCTTCCTAGTTATGGTTCCCTCAGCTTATGCTAAATTTCACCTTTGATGAGTTTATTAATTAAACATAGCTAACTTTCATCCTGTCTTAGGTTTTACTCTAGCTTCCACATATGAGAGAAAGCATTTGGTCCTTAAGTCTCTGTGCTTGGGATATTTCACTTAGCATGAGTTTTTCTATCTGGACAGAGGGAATTTTAACCCAGAAATAGAAATGCTGGATCATATGTCATTCTATGTTTAATATATCAGCAACTGTCATACCACTTTCCATTGGACTGCATCATTTTATATTGCTACCAAGAATATACAATTCTAGTTCCTTGCATTCAGAAAACAAATCCCACTTGGCCTTCATGCATAATTCTTTTGATATGATATTAAATGTTGCTTGGTAGTATTCTGTTCAGGATTTTTGCATCAATATTTATCAAGATATTTAAAATTTTTTTAACTGTAGTGTATTTGTCTAATTTTGATACTAGTACAACACTGGCCTCATAGAATGAGTTTGGAATGTGTTCCTCTTTGATTTTATTTATTTAAAGATCATGAGGAGGATTGGTGCTAATTCTTCTTCAAATGTTTGGTAAGATTCACCAATGAAGTATCTGTTCCTAGGTTTTTGTTTATTATGAGATTTTGGTGCTTTGTGCTTCCATTTCCACTTATCTACATGTATTTTCTTTCTAACTTCTTCTTTGATCCAAAGAAGACTCTTGTTCAATAGTGTGTTGTATAATTTACAAGTTTGTGAATTTTCCCATTTTATGTCTGTTTGGATGTCTAATTTTTTCCACTGTGGTCAGAAAAGGATTTTGGCAGGCTAAGGATGTGGTTCACTGGTACAGTACTTGTATCAAATACCTGAAGCCCTGGATTCAAACCCCAGCACCATTACAAAAAAGAAAAAAGAAAGAAAGAAAGAAAGAAAGAGAGAGAGAGAGAGAGAGAGAAAAGGGTTTGGCATCATTTCAGTCTTAAATTTTTTAAGACCTAATAAGACTTGTTTTGTAACCTAACATGTGAAATATCCCAGAATTGACCTTTGAATCTTCAGTAAGAATTTTAATTTTCTTTGCTGCTGTTATGTTGAGTGTTATGTGTATATTATATGTTAGGTTGCATCTATTCTATGTTACTTAAGTCATCTGCTGCTTTGTCTTCTCTTTGGTTACATCATTATTCAAAGTGGGAGATTGCTATCTCCTACTATTATTGTATTGCTGTGATAAATCACATAATTCCATTTTGTTAGTATTGTTCTCTGAAGATTTCTCTTCTTCCTTTTTGTGGAAGATCTTTGCCTGATTCTCCATTTTCTCTTTGTAGATATTTGTGCATGAGAAAAACTAGGCCCTTCCTATAGTCTTTGAGAACTGGCCTTACAAAAAAGATCTTTACTTATCATCCTGGTTAGATTCTAACAATTCTTTCCCTCCCAAGGGAAACTGAGAGATGAGAATTTATTCTTCTTGCTCTATATCCAGGAGTAGTGAATTATGGTTTCTAACAATCCAAAATTCCATCTTATTCTCCAACAGGCAGCTGGGCTTTACAAGAACTAAAAGTGTTTCACAAATATTCTAATTATTTAGGCATTTCCAAAAAAGTCAAATGTTCAATCAACTCTTTCTTTCTATAACATATGACTCTAGATCTATGAGCCTACATTTACATGTAGATCTGTGGTAAGCTACTATCCCACATCAGTGTCTCTGTCTTGCCTTAGACTATGCCAGAGTCACATAGCTCCAGGATTGGTAAGATAGATGCTATTGTGGGGGGGCAACCCTAAAGAAGTTGGAACACTAGATACATGGATAGATGGATTCTCTTCCCAGGAGGAAGTTTATAATTGATTTTTTTTCACCTGCTCATTCTGTACTAAGTATGTGAAGGATCTACAGGATTTACTAGCCCCAAAACTGTGTATTTTCTCTCCTGATTCTCTCAATTGTGCCACATCTTTCAGGGCTCTAGGATTGGTGCAAATGAAGCCAATGCTCTGAGGAGGACCCTTGTGAAAGTTTGAGTGCTAGAAATGTAAGCCAACTTCCCTTTTCCCATAAGTGAAGCAAATTAGGGGTTCTCTTTCTGAGTATCATACTGTACCTGAAAAATACTAAATGGATGCTTTAAGGTAGTAGGTTTTGGATGGTTTGTTTCTTAGCAGTAGATGCTGAAACACTACAGAGGAAAGGGCATCATCATACTTTGATCTAGATACAATTATCCTGAGGAGAAAACTATAATTCCTCATCCTGTTTCCTTTCTTCAACTCCAAAAATTAGAATTTATGTTTTATTTTCCTACTTTTATCATTTTTTCAAAGCAGTTGCTTGAATGACTCCAAATAAGGTGGATGTCTTAAAGTGCTATCCTGTGGCTTTTGGAAAGATAGACTTCCAGGGATTTCATTTGCCCAGACATTTCATAGACAGAATTATAATTTTCAATGAAATTTTTTTAGAGAGACAGACAGTGAGATAGATAGAGAAAGAGCTAAAAAGAGGATCAATTTTATTTAGTCTTTCACATGGTTTTCATTGCTCTGACACTTAGCTGTACATGTGGGTGCTGGGGTTTGAGCCCATGTACTTGTGCATGCCAGGTAAGCACTGTAACTGCCAAGCCACCACTCCAGCCCCCAATGAAATATTTATTATTCATAGTCTTTTGTATCTTTGATAACCTAGAATTAGGTAAATTATGTACATAATAATCAGACCCATTTTATGTTATAACTATCCCCGGCATATATACATATGCACATATACAGGTTCATGGTACCCAACAGGCTATCTTCCAACAATAGGTAAAATACGATAGAACTCTCATCTATTTTTATTATACTAACATAAATTCCAGAATTATTCTGCCTTCACTGCTAAGAGATCCAGAAAAGATACATAATTCTTTAAAAATTATTCATCATCATGTAATTTAGATCTCCAATAGGAATATATCTAGTAGAAAAAGAAATTTATTGTGCTTTTAACCAAAGTACATGAATTTTTGGTCTTCAGGTTGGACAAGCCTGCTGAAAGTTACTCCTTTACAACCTTTTCATGAAGCAAGCTCAGTAAATCATACATACATGTTTGATGAGGAGGCAACATGTACAGTAAGATTTTCTTACTACGTAGGGTAATATAATGTTTGTAAATAGTTTATTTCATGGTCTGTGTACTTGATATTTTACTTCTCAGAAAATGACTATAAAATGTTTCTTATATGCCTGACAATATCCAGACCTGCACAGTTTCTTGCATTTTTTAGTTTATCTTCTAACAACCCTATAATATTATAGGGGAGAAATGAAGAGTAAATTCTGATTATACCAAATTCAGGTACTAGACAGTATTTATGACACCAGTAGCAAAATACGATGATCATTAAAAGGCTAATAAGCACTTCCTGATGGATTGTACTCACCCACAATTTATTACCTGAACAACAACCCTGTCTCAGTCTCTGCTTCTAAATAAGGGAGTAGTGTGAGAACATGGAACAAAAAGGCAATTTAAATATGTGTCATCAATATCTCCTTTATTCAAGATATCGTGCACCCACAGTAGTTCTTCATATTTTCTCTTATCCTGCACAATTTTCTATTATAAAAATTTCATGATATCAGAAAGCAGGGTGATTTGGCCTGTTTGGGGATGTTTTGAATTCAGAAAAAAATACAGAATGTGACTGGCAAGATAATTAAATTTTGCATTTGTTAGTTTCACTATTACATCTCCAATGCATCAAAGGATTCATCACTCCTATAGGCAGTTTCTATGATAACAACCAAAGTGAACACAGAAAATTGAAGAGTTTGATGCTCTTTTCACATCCAGGCTACAAATTGATAGCAAGGTTCCATTTTCTCTCTAGTTATTTTAGAATTAGAACTCTAGACTAGGTGATGCTTCTGGGAATGTTTACTGATATATTTATTTAAATTTCTGTCTTTTAATGGCAGAAATTAAATCTAGATATTTTACTTCCAGTAGAAGAAATTTAGTAACTTTAGTTCAAACTTTACAATGACAAAACAACTAGATTAATATTTAATTTTTGTTAAAGTGTCTAAGAGTTAATAATATAGAAAGAATCTGCTATTGTTGTAGGGAAATTTCTATTCTTCAATGAAACCATAGAAATTCTAAAATTTAAGCCTGGAACTTAAGGTCACTTTGACCTTACAGAGATGTGTTATTCCTGAATAAGCAACTGAACCTTTCATTAGAAATCTTGGTACTATCATAGGATCAGAAGTAGAAGTTGATTCTTCCTCATGAAATATTTTATTGAGTATGTTTTGTAGTGCAGGCTTTCTAGTTATGAAGTGCTTTAGTTTTGGCTATCATGAAAGGTTTTTATTTCATCTTCAATTTTGAAGCTTAACTTTGCTGGGTATAGTATTCTTGGCTGGCATCCATTATATTTGAGAGCTTGATAACTATTATTCCAAGCCGTCCTCACTTTTAGGGTCTGAGTTGAGAAGTCAGTTGAAATACAGATTGCTTTACCTCTAAATGTGATCTGTTGTTTTCCTCCTGAAACTTCTAAAGCATAGTCTTATTTTGTGTATTAGGCATTTTCATAATAACGTATCTTATAGTGAGTCTGTCATGATCTTGTATATTTGGAGTCCCAAAACAAAAATGAAAACAAGCATAGGGAGATATTATACTAGAAGAACAGTTAATAAAAAGAAAAATCCAATTAAAACACTAGAAATAAACTAAAATGGCAGGAAATAAAAATCATCTCTCAATAATAACTTTGAATGTAAATGGTCTAAACTCTTCAATCAAAAGACATAGGTTGGCAGATTGAATTAAAAAACAAGGCCCAACAATATGCTATCCACAAGAGACTCACCTCACAGGTAAAGACTTTCATGGACTGAAGGTGAAGAGATAGGGGGAAAAAGTACCATTCACATAATTCTCATAAATAAGCAGGGGTTACTATTTTCATATCAGATAAAATGGCTATTAAGCCAAAATTAATAAGAAGAAACAAAGAAGGCCATTTCATACTACTCTAGGGAATCATACATGAACAGGATATAATAATCATAAACATCTGTACCACAAACAACAAAGCATCTACATACACCAAACAAACTCTTTTCAATTTTAAGAACCAAATCAATCACAATCAATAATTTTGGGTGACTTTAACATGGCTCTTTCATCACTGGATAGATCATCTAAACAAAAACTAAGTAGAGACTCTATACAACTAAACCATACAATTAATAATTTAGACCTAATAGACATCTTTGGAATACTTCATCCATCAAAAACTGAATTTACCTCATATTTAGTGGCACGTGGAACTTTTTCTAAAATAGATCATATTTTAGGACACAAAGCAAATCTTAGCAAGTAAAAAAAATGGAGATAATAACTTGCATGCTATCAGATCATAACTGAAAGAAATTAGAAATTAGGAATAAGACAAAAATAGAAACCACTCTAACACCTGAAAATTAAATAATGCACTTTTGAGTAATGAATGGATACCAGACAAAATCAGGGGAGAAATTAAAAATTACTTAGAGATAAATGTGAACAGTGAAACATCATATCAAAATTTGTGGGACAGTATGCAGGTAGTTCTAAGAGAAAAATTCATAGCATTGATCTCATACATTAAAAGAATAGAAAGATGCCTAATAAATAACCTAACATTACATCTCAAGGCCTTAGAAAAGGAAGAACAAACTATCACTGAACTCAGAAATAGATAGGAAATAAGAAAATTCAGAGCCCAAATCAATGAAATTGAAGTTAAAAATTTCAAAAGATCAATGAAACAAGAATTGGTTTTTTTGAAAGGTTAAACAAGTAGATAAGCTATTAGCCGCACTAACTAAAATAGAAAAAAACTCAAATTATTAAAATCTGAGATGAAGAAGGAAATATCACTACAAACACTTTTGAAAGCCAATGGATCATCAGAAACTATTTTGAAAATTTATACTCTAATAAGCTATAAAAATAGCTATAAAAATTTGAAGCTATGGACAAATTCTTAGGTATACAATCTCTCCAAATTAAATCAGGAGGAAATAGAAAACTTAAATAGATCTGTTTCTAGTAATGAAATGAAAGCAGCGATCAAAAGCCTTCCAACAAAGAAAAGCCCAGGACTAGATTGATTCTTAGCTGAGTTCTACCACACTTTTAAAAATGAACTAATACCAATCCTCCTCAAATTATTCCATTAAATAGAAAAGGAGGGAACTGTGCCAAATTCAATCTACTAAGCCAGTATCACCTGAAATTAAAACCAGACAAAGACACATCAAGTGAAGAAAATGTCAGACCAATATCATTGATGAACAAAGATGCAAAAATTCTTATGAAAATATTGGTAAACCATATATAAAAATACATTAAGAAGATGGTACACCATACCAAGTAGGATTCATCCCATGGATACAAGGTTGGTACAAAATTATGAAAATCAATAAATGTAATCCACTACATAAATAAGCTTAAAAGGAAGAATCACATGTTTACCTCAACAGATGTAAAAAAGCATTTGACAAAGTATACTATCTAATCATGTTTAAAACACTAGAAAAATTAGGGATAGAAGTAAATAGTAAAGGTTATTTATGACAAACCCAAGGCCAACATTATTCTCAATGGAGAAAAATTGAAAGCATTTCTTCTACAAGAAGAAATAAGAAAGGATATACACTTTCACCAATCCTATTCAACATAGTCCTTGAAACTCTAGCCAGAATAATTAGGCAAGAGAAGGAAATTAAAGGAATATGAATACGCAAAGAAGTGCTCAAACTATTGCTATTTGCTGAAGATATGATTATGTATTTGGAAGATCCCAAAAATTCCATTGGGAGACTTCTGGAGCTCATAAAGGAATTCAGTAAAGTAGCAAGGTATAAAATCAACATTCACAAATCGATTGTATTCAATATTCCAATGATGAACTCGCTGAAAAAGAGATTAGGAAAGTTGTCCCACTCACAACAACTTAAAAACAATAAAATAGGGCTGGAGTGGTGGCTCAGCAGTGCTTGCCTGGCACACTTGAGGACATGGATTCAAACCCTAGCACAAGTACACAATGAAATGTTGAAGCAACAAAAGACACATGAAAAACTAAATAAAAATTGATTCTTTCTCTCTCTCTCTCTCTCTCTCTCTCTCTTTTTCTCTCTGTCTGTCTGTCTCTCTCACTGTCCCTCTCTCGTTAAAAAAAATTATTGGAAATAAGTCTAATAAAAGAGGTGAAGGATCCCTACAAATTAAACTTTAGAACACTAAAGAAAGAAATTGAAAGGGACCTTAGAAGACGGGAAGACCACACATGTTCTTGGAAAAGCAGAATTAACATTATCAAAATGGCCACATTACCTAAAGCACTACACAGATTCAATGTAATACCTATCAAAATTGTAATGATGTTCTTCACAGAATTAGAAAAAGCAGCCATGAAATTCATTTGGAAAAATAAGAGACCCAGAATAGCCAGAGCAATGTTTAGCACCAAAACACAGCAGGAGGTAGCATAATACCAGACCTCAAATTATACTACACAGCTATGATAACAAAAACAGAATGTTACTGGCACCAAACGGACCAATGAAATAGAATAGAAAACACTGAGACAACGTCACATAAATACAGTTACATCATACTTGATAAAGGAGCCTTCATACTTGAAAAGAGTCTGGAGAAAAGAGTCTCTTTTACAAATGATGCTGGGAAAACTGAAAATCCATATGAAGTAAAATGAAACTCAATCTCTGTCTCTCACCCTGCACAAAACTCAAATCAAAGAGGATCAAATGCCTAGGAATTAGGACAGAAACCCTGCACATACTAGAAGAAAATGTAGTTCCAACACTCCAACTTGAGGAACTGACTTCCTTAATAATACCCCTAACGCACAAAAAGTAAAATTAAAATTCAACAAATGAGTTTGCATCAAATTGAAAAGCTTCCTCACAGCAAAAGAACCAATTAAAAGCATGGGGAGAGAATGGAAAAATCTTGTTGCCACCTGCTCCTAAGATGGGGCATTGATATCCAGGATATGCAAAGAACTCAAGAAAACTTACCAGCAAAACAAAAACAATGCAGATAATTAATAAATTGGCAAAGAACTAAACAGACATCTTGTTGGGGTCTGACCTTCATTCCATTTCATCAGCTGCCCTGGAGTGATCTTGTTACTATTTGCGTAAGTTCCTTCAGAAAGGGCTGCTAGGTTGTGCTTTGTTAAGCTTGCTAATTGTTGTGCAAAAGAAGATTAGGGTGGGTTGGAATGTATTAACCACAGAATGTTCCTAACTTTTGTCTGTACTTGAAATCTGCATAACCCCTAGCAACTCCATTTGAAGGCTAGCTATTGATTCCTTGGCTGTCTCCCCTCCCTATAAAAATCCGTGTGCCTTGGTAATAAACAGATTCTGAGCTGTCATCCGCTGGGTGTGGTTGGCTCGGTTCCTCGGCCGAGAGGGACGGGACCCCCAGCGAGGGAGAGGTGCCAGCACTCACCCTCCCAGCACTCACCCTCCTGATTCGGCCCCTGGCGGGCAGCAATCCGGCAATCCGCTGGTTTGGATCGCCCCACCCGCACCTCAGGGAAGGACGCCTGTGGTAGCACAACTCTTTAAAACAGAAGAAATGCAAATGGTAAACAAATATATGAAAAAATGTTTAGCATCTCTAGCAATTAGAGAAATGCAAATTAAAACTATACACATCCATCACTCCAGTCAGTATGACAATTATCAAAACTACAAACAACAATAAATGTTGGCAAGCACGTGGGGGAAAAGTTACATTTATACATTGTTGATGCAACTGCAAATTGTCTCAACCAGTCTGGAAAACAGTATGGAGATTCCTCTAAAAACTAGGAATGGAGCCACCATTTGACCCAGCCATCTTACTTCTCAGTATATATCCAAAAATATATAAAATCAGTATCCTACAGCAATACAGCTACAGCAATGTTTATAGCAGCACAATCCACAATAGCTAAGCTAAGGAACCAACCAAGGTGCCCTTCAAGAGATAAATGAATAAATAAAATGTGGTATATATAAACTATGTTGTTTTACTCAGACATAAGAAAGAATGACTTCATGGCATTTGGTGACAAATGGATAGAACCTAAAGCTACCACGGTAAGTGAAATAAACTAGTCTCAAAATGCCAAAAATCAAATGCTCTTTCTGATATGTGGAAGCTAACTCAAAATGAGGAAAACATCAGAGGAACAGACAACGGAGAAAGAAACTGATGGAGGAGAGATGAGATAGGGAAAGTTCATGGAATGAATCAGACTCAACTTTCTTATGTTCATATATGAACATTCCATAATGAATCTCATCAACACGTACATCAACAAGATAGTAATTTTAAAAAATTATTATAACAAATATTAATAGATTAAGGGAAGAGAACTGGGGAGAAAGGGAAAACATGGGAGAATGAATTAGAACAAGTTATACTCCATGTGTTTATAATTGTGTCATTATAAAATAAATTACAAACAAATAAAATCTGGATACATACAATATAAACCATATCCTAACCCAACAGAAATGAACAGCAGAAACCAGACACAATGATAATGCCTTAAGTCAGCCAGAGAAAGACTGTTGACCTTCAAATGCTTGACATGTACTTTCTAAATAACAACAACAGAATCTAGAAGATATGAAAATGAAAGGACCACTGTATTGTAAAAGAAAACCTGTATTATTCTGTAATTTGGATTTATTTTTCCACTGAAAATACATTTCAAGAATAGAGATAAGTGGATACAGTTTAAATAAACCAACCATAGGATTTACCCAAAAGAGGACAAAAAATAAAGAAAATGTTCACATATTCATCAATCAGTAAAAAAAAAAAAACACAAGCTGGTCAGAGACACAGGGAAGAATGAGAAGCAAAAAAGGAACAAGTATATAGTTATCTTAAGTGATTATATAAAATAATACTAATTCCTTGTGGGGTTTAATTATATGCATAGATAGAACTAAAATGTAAGAAATAATATGCATAAGTTTGGGGTAGGGTAGATGGCATTCAATGTAAAAGGTTCCTGAAGTGTTCTAAGGAAAGGGTAAAAGTATCAGTTAATATTAGTCATTGAAATTATAAGTAGTCATATTATAATTTGTAGAATAAAATCCAAACTAATAGGAGAACAATAAACAACACTAAAAGAATTAATAAAATTCAATCCAAAGAAAAAAGAGAAAAAGATATGTAGAACAGGTAGAATACATTAAGTAGTGTTTCAAATTCAGACATAGTCAGCAAAATATTTTTAAATGTAAATTTTAAATATTCTAGTTAGAAGATGGATTGTCATAAAGAATTGAAAAAAACACATTTATTCTGTTTACAATGTTTACTAGCAACCAAAGTTCACATAAAGTTTGCAGTAAAAACATGGAACAATTATAGAAAAAGACATTTAAATATGCCATTCTTGCAAGGGACATTTAAAAAAATTATCATGCATCATGTCATAAAACAAGCCACTACAAATTGCAAATATTTCAAATCACATAGAGTATGTTCTTTGATCATAGGACAAATATGGCAGAACAAAAGACCCTGAATATTTTATATCTGGAAATATTAAAATTTGTTTATGAATGAGTTATAGGCCAAAGAAGAAATCACCAAGGAAAATGGAAAATATTTTAATCAGGATGATAATAAAATGTTATAGTAAAGTGTGTGGAATACAACTATAATAAAGCTTGGAATTCAATATATGATATTAAATGTATATAATAAGAAAACCTGGCAAGAATTAAACAAGAATCCATGTCTAAGGGTAGGAAAACATGGAAAAATCAATTGGAATGGTAAACAGTCATATATTAAAAATCACCAATGTCATAGTTGGTTATTTGAAGAAATAATTTTATAAATATCTGTCAAAACTGATCAAGAAATACAAAAATATAACCTTGATACAAAAACAATCGTATATGCACAAAACTGTGCCCCCCTTTATAGCCTTAAAAACCTTGCCAAACAGGAAAACAATACAAGACAAAAAAAGAAAAGACCTTTAACATAACTAAAAAACAAAAAAATCACAAACTTCCAAATACCATAAGTGAGAGAAAAAATTACCACATCTTAACAAGTCATGTCTTAAACTCTCAACAGGAACCTTTTATGGAAAAAAAGAACACTCTTGCAACAATTACATGGAAGATAAAGGAGAATCTTAAGTCAGTCTAGAATTGATCTAAATTCCACTGAGTGACTAAGACTGCAGGGAGGTTAAAAGTGCATGATTTGATGTGGCAATCATTGAAAGGCATTGACTGTACAGTAGGCAGACAAGGTCAACAGGGAAGTCTGTCACACTTTGGAGGTTGGGTGGTGAAAGGAAAGCAGAATATTAAAGCTCCTGAAAGACAAAAGAGAATAAACCATTGGAAATCATACAACCCCTCCTGTAATAAACAACAAAGAAGAAAAAAAACAAATTCTGCTTTGCTACACTGACAGAAGAGGGCATCACTGAATTAAGAATATTGTAAACCACACCAATTTCATAAAGGAAAGAGAAGAAAATGGAATGAATTTATTCAAAACAATGTAATGAAAAAGAAAATAGGAATTTAAAGGTTTTGGTGAAGAAAGTTACTCCACAGACCAACTCTAAAACAGAAAGTATTATAATACAATGCTCTAAACTAAATCACATAATTTCAAATAAACATTTGAGGCTATAAAAATCTGCATTCATAGAAAAATTTAAAAATTAAATAAAAATAAAATGGTCAGTGAAAACTGTAAGAAAAATTTGTCTTAGCAAATAATAATAACATGGTATCAAGAGAAAAAGGACTAAAATAAAAATTGAATGAGAGACACTGAAGAAATGCAAGAAAGCATCCAACAGGATGAAAATGAAATAAAGAATTAGTTAAATGTGTCATGAAATGGTTGAAGCAGAAAAAAAGGCATAGAAGAAACAATATGCATATAATTGGAGCCCCTGATGAAGAAAAAATATAAATGATGAAACATAATGTTCCAGAATTAGTACTAATGTTATTTTCTCAAAGTTGGTATGATCAACATTTGGAACTGCCGAATTTTCTGCTGTGAGGGATGACACTGTGTAATCTTGGATGATTTACAGAATCCCTGACCTTTTCCCAGTAGATACCAGTACCACATTTGAAGTGAATGAAAAATCCCTTCTCAGAAAGCTAAGAAATGACTACAAAATAAACAAAATGAAAGTACAAAGGGAAATTTTAAAAATAAGAGAGGTAATAAAGTTGAAGAGATGGAGTAGCAAGCACTCACAGTATTTTTTCTGTCTAAAACAAATGGATAATTTTGGACAAATTTTAAGAAATAATGGGTCCCAGAAACTGGACAAAAGATAGTGAAAGACTAGGGTCTCTAAGGAGAGGAAACTAGCAATGCTAGATAGCTTTACATTCTTGCTGAGTTGAGGAGACATATATTAGAGTTCTGAAGGTTATGGCATCCAGAATATTCAGGGTAAGATACCAGTAAACAGGGAGTTATATGGAGAGAGAGGTTAATGTGACTAGGGGTCTTTGGAGATCTATAAAAGAGACTGCTCACACCTTTGACTGAGCAACCATCTGTGCATAAAGAAGAAACCACCAGAAATTGAGAGAAACCCCACTACATGGTGATTCCCTAAAATTTAAGCAGGGCAGGGAATGGTTCGTGTTCCACAAATTAGAATGGAATAACTTTGTAAGATATAAAACATCAAGTAGAATCTCTGAAGGATATTGCCTTGTTGCTGGGCTTAACTAGCCCTACTCTAAACATAAATTTAAATATGTTCAGCAAAGTTGAAAGCAAGCTTCAAAAGCATCTACCGGACTTCAATTCTTAACTATGTGCTATAAAAGAAAACAAAAGATCCAACACTATTTAAAGACTGAAACAAGCTAGCAATCCAAATCCTAAAGTCCAAAGTAGGTGCTCCAGAAAAAATTACTTTTTGCAAAATTAAGGAAAATATTAGCCATAGTCAGGGAAAAAATCAATAAAAAAATAGTCTCAGAGGTAAGCTTAAGCAGAAAATAATGTATTCAAACATTACAAATGGATTGCCCCACATTGAGGATGGTAAAGGAAACCATAACCCTGATAAAACAAAAAAAAAAGGGAACAATATAAATGGAGTTTTCAAAAGGACTTCTGAAAATAAAAACTATCTGAAATTAAAGAAAAATTAGAACTTACAGGATAAAAGATCTGTGAAATTGAAGACATAGTAGTTATTTGTGGAACAATATCAAATACTCTTAACATGTATTATTGGAGTCCTAGAATAAAGGGAGATGGGGGAAAATATTTGTTAAAATAATGGCCAAAATTGTTCCTAATTGATAAAAATTTAAAATCTACCGGTGCAAGGAGTTCAACAAATGCCCAACTGTGTAAAGGTAAAGAAAATGATTAATTATATCAATGAAAGCACATTAATCACATTGCTGAAAATCATTTAATGATTGAAAATCTTTTAAAAAGCTAGAAAAATGTACAAAAGAACACCTAAAAGGATGACACAGACTACTTGTCAGAATCTGTGCCTTTCACACAAAAATAGAGACCTTTATTTTAAGTAGCTCTCCCCCAAAGAAATCAATTAGGAACACTTTTAGCAGCAATGAAAGAATTCAAAATTGAGGGCAATTTAGAGACAACTTTTTTAAAAAAACAAAGCTGAAAGAAAATACTGCCAGCAGACCTAGAGGAAGGTTTTTAGACAAGAAAATAGTGCACAATGAAAAATTTAGCTACTAAATGGAGTAGAATTGAAGTCATCAAAATTAAGAAAGACAGGGGGATTTTTTTCATTTTAATATCCTTTTAAAAATCATTGTTAAAAGCAGTAAGAATGCCAATGTATTTGAGGACTATGCCATATATAGAATTCAATTGTATGGCAATAGCACAAGGGATATCAGGTTAAAATTGGGCATATACTATTGTAATTTGTTTTACTATTTGTGAAATATTATGATACTATACAGTTAATCTAGTGTTAAAGGTGTGCATTAAAATATGAATATTATAAATCTTAAAATGACACCAACAGTAGCAAAGGAAAAATAATTAAAAAGGACTAGGCAATATGTTAATAGGAGGTAAAATGGAATTAAAAAAAGAAAAATCATACTTAACTAATCCAAACGTAAACAGATGAAATAGAAAACATATAGCAGATGAAACAGAAAACATATAGCAGATGAAATAGAAATATAGCATAGAGCAGATGAAATAGAAAACAAAGCCATATTTAAATCAAATTGGGTCAGTTGTTATATTAAACATAACAAGATAAATAAATTAAAAGTCAGAATTATATTGGATAAAAATACTCAAGACCCACCATATATATACATATATACGGTGATCCACCATATATATACATATGCATACATACATATGCATACATACATATATACATATGTATACATATATACATATATATACACATATATATACATATATACATATTTTCTGATCCTGACTATCAGAAAATCATGCGAAATATAAATAGAAACTAAAATTAAAATGTTAAATGCAAAACTAGTTTTTGCCATGCAAAAACTAGTCAAAAGAAAGTAGAAGTAACTATAATATCAGACAAAGTAGATTTAAGAACACGAAATTTTACTGGGGACTCAAAAATATATTTCACAATGATAAGTGGGTCAATTCATACAGTACCCAATAACATTTCTAATAACAGAACTAAAAGTGTGTGCATCAAATGTGGATAGAACTGAAGGCTAAATCCATAGTATCATTGGAGATTTCAAAACTCCACTCTTGGTAACTGACAGAAAATTAAAACAGAAATAAAAAGTGATGTAAAATATCTGAAAAATATTATTAGTTAACTTGGTTAGAGTCAAAATTATAATGCAGTCAAAACTATCAAATATGAAAAAATATCAGTCAACATGAGAAAAGGGGGTACCACACACAAGCACTCTTCATTAATAGAGCAATCAGAAATACACATCTGAGCAAGAAGATAAAGTAAGAAACTGAATTTCTAAGGAAAGAACGAGACTTAAGAAGGCAGATGTGAAAGGGAACCTGATGTAATTTTATAATGAAAACTTGTATTTGTAAAATATCATTTAAAAATTTTTCTTCCTATATGGCAGAGTAAGTACCTGATAGAAAAATTGTCCCACATCCACAAACTCTGACAAAATACAAATTTGTTTACCAGAAACCTCGGGTGATTGAACCAAATTGGGCAGATTTTACAAAAGAAAAAGAAAAAAGACAGAAAGGAGGAAAGAAAGGAACTGAAATCAGAGAAAGGACGAGAACAGGATGAATTTCACAGTTTAAAATTTTGATAGAAAAAACCCTGTCACCCCAGAATACTCTATTCCAGAAAAATCTATCCTTCAAGGATAAAGACTGCTTTAGTGTTTGATTGTTGTGTTAAATTGCCATCAACTTAGTGACTTAAACAATACAAATTTATTATTTTACAGTTCTAAAGGCCAGAAGTCAAAAATAGGTATTGATATGGCTGTTTCTTCAAGTGGCTCTAGAGGAGCATCCATTCTGTTGCCTTTTTTCAATTTCTATCAACTGCTTATTTTCTTTGGTTCATGGTCTTCATCTTCAAAGATGAAGATGGAATCCTCTCATCACATGACTGTGACCTGTTCTTCTTCCCTAATCTTCTACTTTTATGAATCTTATAATTAAATTGTGTCTATTGTAATGTATAGGACAATTTTCCTATTCTAAGTTCACTTGAATAACAACTTTAATTTTATCTGCAAGTTATTTCCTCTTTTCCATGTGATAATATATTCAGTTTCCAGGGATTATGACACAGAAATATTTGGGGACCTAAATATACTTAATATATTAGAACACTAACTAAAGAAATTTTCAAGTAATGAAAAAGAAAGAAAATTTATTGTCAACAGATGTGCCCTATAAATTATGGGCAAAAAAAGACTACCTTTTCTTTTCTTTCTTTTCTTTTTTTTTTTAAGAGAGAGGGCAGTAAGAGATAAAGAAAGAGAGAATTTGGCTTTCACTGCTCCAACACATCATTGAGTACGTGGTGCTGGGGTTCTGGGGTTTGGACTTGCATCCTCCCACATACCAGGCAAGCACTGTAACCACTAAGCCACCACTCCAGTCCCTACCTTTTCCTTTTAATGCCTTTAAAGTACACATTACTATTTAAAACAAAGTATAACATTGTCCTCAGGAGTTTATTAGGAATGTACCCACAGCACATATGATAGCTGTAGAGTAAGGGACGATAGGCTTAGGTAAATGGACCTATAGTTGCAATGTTTATGCATATTATGTGAAATGATACAGTATTGGCTCTAGATGGACTGTGGGACTTTTTTTCAGAGAGAAGGACAGTGAGAGAGAGAGAATCAATTTTATTTAGTTTTTCCACATGTTTTTTGTTGCTCTGACACTAAGTTGTATACATGGGTGCTGGGGTTTGAACCCGTGTACTTGCTCATCCCAGGCAAGTGCCATAATTGTCAAGCCACCCCTCCAGCCCCAACTGTGGGAACTTTTAATCAGACACACACACACACACACACACACACACACATGTGCGTGCACACACACACACACACACACAATATCTATTAAAATGCATTATAAGAGCCAGAATAAGAGTCAATTGAAAATTTAAATTGAAATTCATTTTTAAAATACAAATTTATGTTGCAAAAGAAGGGAGCAAACAGGAAACAAGAAGAGAATACATATGTTCTGTTATTCCATCGTCTTCTTGTATATTAGTTTGTGATGCAAGACTGTGGTATGTTGATGTATTTTATCTGCTTTCTTTTTATCTTTGGTCTTCAGCATTGAAAATGATGCCTAGGATGTTTGAAAAAAAACTATGCTATCAAGAATCCAGTGAAACTTTTGAATTGTAAATATATGTCTTCTGCTAAATTTAAGGAATCAGTAATTATTTCTTCAAATATTTTTTTCTGCGACATTTTCCCTCTTCTTTAATTCTTCAGCTGTTTCTCATATTGTCTCTGAAGTCCATTTTTCATTTGTCCTCCTTCCCCAAAGTAAATTCTATACTTGTGTTCAAATCTTTGATACTTTCTTTGATCATATCCATTTTGATATTAAACCTGTGCTATCTTAAACTTTTTAAGTTTTGAACTATAAAATTTTGATTCTTTATACACATTCTATTTCTATACTGAGATTTACTGTTTGTTCATTTTTATGAGTATATTTTCCATTATGTCATTGATACACTACAATGTATCAATGACATACTACAGCACCACGTACACAAGGAAGTATCAGAGCAATGAAAGCCATGTGAAAAACTAAATAAAAATTGATTGTCTCTCTCTCTCTCTCACTCACTCTCACTGGTCCTCTCTCTTTAAAAAATAAATAAATAAATAAATAAAATGAACCAGTGGAAAATATGGACAATGTAAATATAAATATGCTATAGTGTTTAAGATCAGATTAAGTAAAATTTCAACACAAAGTACTATAAGATATAAAGAGAAGCATATCATTATAATAAGTATCAATTTCTCACGAGCCCACTAATTATAAATGATTATAAATATATGCTCACAAAATAACAAAAGTGTTAAATATATGATGCAAAATTTAATAGACTCAAAGAGAAGTAGACAATTCAGTTTTTTAGCACCTGTTTCTAGTTGATCAAAAAACTAGACAGTTAGTAAATACATAGATCTAAACAACATATCAAATACCTTCAAGTAACTAATACCTTTGGAACACTATATCCAGAAAATTCTCAATTTTAAAATGCATATGACATGTTCACTCACTACTATAGATAAAATATGGGAGAATAATAACCTGTTGTAATACATTTAAAAGTACTGAAATAATTCCACATGTGTTCTCAAACCACCATAGATTTTGCTTAAAAATCAGTAACCAGAAGGTATCTGGGAAAATATCAAATATTTTAAAATTAAACATACTTCTTAGTAATCTATGGGCCAAACAATAAATTTCAAGAGAAACTAAAAAATATTCTGAACAGGTAATAAAAATATAGCATATGAAAATTTCTATCTAGCAGTTATAATTCTGGTAAGGAAAAAGAATAGCCTTAGAAGCTTACTTTAGGAAACAAAAAAATTAATGAACTATTTGATTCTAAGAAACTAGAAAAATGTTCAAAACAAAACAAAAATGTAAAATAGGAAGATAAAAATACAAGTAGAAATAATGAAATAATCTGTACATGAGAGAAAAATATAAAAGCAAAATGTTGTTTCCTACTTGTCTGTTGAAAGATGAATATATTGAAATATTATTCTATTGTAAAAAGCACATCTACCATTTACAACAACGTGGATTAACCTGGAGGAAAAAGTCAGGCACAGAAACAAAAATACTCCAGGATCTCACTTGAGTAGGAATCTAAAGAAGTCAAACTCATACACACAGAAAGTAGAATGATATTTGACAGGGACTGAGGCAGGGGGCTGGAAAAAATGGGGAGATGTTGGTATAAAGGTACAAACTTTCAGCTCTGAGATGAATAGTTCTGCAGATATGATGTCTAGCATGGTGATTATAGTTAGTAACACTGTAATGTTTACCTAAAATTTGATAGGAGAGCAGATTTTAAGTATCCTCAACCCATATGCATACACACACAGAGAGACACATACAAATTATGAATGGTGACAGTGTGTCAATTAATTTAATGGCTATGGTAATCATTACAATCATTAGATGTATACACATATTGAATCATCATGTGGCACACCTTGAATATCTAATATTTTGTCAACAAATTATTTTTTAAAAGCCAAAAGTCATTGTTTTATAAAGTTTAACAAGTGATAGACCTCTTGTTATTCTAATCAAGAAAAAGAGAATGCATATTATCAATATGAGAAATTAAAGGAGATTATTACACAAATCCTAAAAGAAAAATTGAAAAATTATTAATTCCTGTATGCCAATTAATTTTGCATATTAGATAAAAATGAACAAAATACTTTAAAAATACAACTCACCACAATTAGCACTGTATAAAGTAAAATATATAAATACCCATATCTATTAAACAAATTTAATTCTATAAAATAAAACCCTCAAAACTCTAGAACTAAATGGCTTCACAAATGAATTTTTATCAAATATTATAATAAGAAATTACACCAATGTTACATATTATTTTAGATAATTATAAAGGTAACACTTTTCAATTAGTTTTAGGAGTCTAACTTTACCTGATAAAACAAAACCAAAAATATTACAAAATAAAGAAAAACTTATAGACTAATATTTCTCGTATACACAGGAATGAATATACTTAACAAAGTAAATCAAAACTGGTTATTTGTTTAAAAAGATGATTGTATTTCATGATCAAGTGAAATTTATTCTTAAAAATCAATCAGTGTTGGTGCTTGAGTGGTGGCTCAGCAGTTACAGCATTTGCATGGCATTAGCAAGTACCCACGTTTGACCCTAGCCCCACGTACACAGCTAAGTGTCAGAGCAACCAAAGCCACATGAAAAACTAAATAAAATTAATTCTCTCCCCCCTCACTGTCTCTCTCTTTAAAAAAATCAATCAATGCAGTTCAACATGCAGATTAAATAAAGGAGAAAACTATTTTTACTTGGATGACTTTCAAAAAATATAAAGAATAGGTTTAAATATAGACTAGAAACAACTTAAAAAGGAAATAATAAATAGGAAAGTTGATAGTGTAGAATGGAAGGTAAATAAGGAAGTTAGAGATGAAGTAATGTGAAAATTAAGAGGCTTGGAGGAAGGAAAATCCTATATTTTTCTGACAAGAATTCCAGAAAGAAAGCAAGCAGAGGAGAGGGAGTGAACCTATTGACTATAAAAAGATGTAGAACCGTCCATTTGATGTAAGTCATGAATTCTCAGATTGAAGAAACATAACATACCTTAAACAGATGAACAAAATCATATCCTCCCTTAATCAATTTATCTTGCAACTATAGAAAAACCAAAACAAAGGTAATATCCTAAATATAATCAAATGGGAGGAGGAACCAAAGTACCTGCAAAGAATTAACTCAGTATAGTTTTATTTTTATTTATGTGTTTATTTATTTGACACTGGGGATTGAACCCAGGGACACTTAGCCACTGAGCCACATCCCCAGACCTTTTCATTTTTTATTTTGAGACAGAGTCTTGCTAAATTGCTTAGGTTCTCCCAAAGATACAGAGGATAGTCTCAAACTTAAGATCTTCCTGCCTCAGACTCCAGAGTCTCTGGGATTATGAAATACAACACTACATCTGGCTTAACTCAGTATAATTTTAAAAGCAACATTACAATCTTGGAAGGCAATATTTGTTACTAAGGAGTCATAACTATGGAACCAGAATTCTAAATCCAGCTAGAAGATAATTCAAAAGTGAGGATGAGTTGAAAACTAGAACTATAAATTCACATTCTTGAAAGAATTACTGAAAACTGAACTCCAGCAACAAAGAAAATGCAATCAGAAACACACCACATAAAAATAAATATGATAAAAGAAGCAAAAACAGGTGAACAATTGAAAAATGTCATGGAAAATTGGAATAAATAGTAACCATTAAAGATTATACTGACTATAATAATAAATAATTAATTAAATGATTTTGGCAAATTAAGATGGAAGGTAGAAAGGGAAGTATCTCAGAACTAATATCCCAGACAGATGAAACGTTTTATGTTTTAATTAAATGGTAGGCTTGATTCAGTGGCTCATGGTGTCAGTGCTTGCTTGAAATGTGTGAGGAACTGGGTTTAAACTCCAGCATCATATACACAAGTAATTGTTGGAGAAATAAAGGCCAGATGAAAATTTGAATAAAGTTGATTCTCTCTGTCCTCTCTTTCACACTTTTTCCATCTCTCTTTAAAAATTAAATAAAAATAAATGAAAAAAAAATAAAACTTAAATGTTGCAAAAACTAATTGGTTGCCAATCTTTAAAATTCAAGTGTTCTTATTTTTAAAAAATCCTACTTTTCCTTAAATTCAATATACATTTTTAAATTGTAATTTACAAAACAAAACAAAAAAACAGAGGAATTAAATCTAGTGAATCCAAGAGATGCTTCTGAGGAAAATAAAAAGGAAGAAAGAAGGAAAAAAAAAGATAACATAATGAATAGAAAAAAATAGCAAATCCCCTTTAAAACTGGTCTCTTTTATCCAGAATGTATACACATCTTATACACATTTTATATTGTTTTGTTAAAATCTTGTAAGGTTGCTCAAAATAAAAAAAAATAAAAAATAAAAAACTGGTCTCTTTTAACTTATTCCTGTCTTCCAGGAGGATGGTGAGCCACTTGTCCAACCAAACAAAAAATATAATGCCAAGGATTCATTTTACAAGTCCTCTACACAAAAGTAAGATTTTTTCCAGTGGAATTTTTTGTTGTAAAATGTATTTCTTTATCCTTACTTACATATCTTCTTTGTGTTGACAACATCCTGGATCCTATGAGTAATTTAGAAAACATAAAACACAGACATTTATTTACTCATATTGGTTAAATAATAATCAAAACAGAGGAAAGGGTGAGAGAGACTGGAGATGAGAGCACAGTGTGGTAGAAAACAATGGCACACACTGAAAGCTTAAGGGAGAATTAAATAACAAAATCAACAAATAATAAAGGTACCAATTATGCACCAACCTCCTAAGTTATAAGGTGTATCCATGAACAAAGAAGGTCAAGATCTTTTCAATGGCTCTCATTCTAAAGGGAGGAAAAACATAGAAAGTAAATAGTCCCTGCTTCAGAAAGTGATATAAAAGAAAAAGGAAAGGTAGAATGGAAAAAATAAGAAGTGCCCCAGGTATGGGATAGCAGACTTCAGCCATTAACAGCAAGTGTGGGGAGGACTTCTTGAGTGATAAGTTTAAACAGAAATTTAGAAGAAGTGAGAAATGTTTGTATGGATACTTAGAGTGACTAAACTGTAGGCAGAGGGAGCATAGTACAAATGCTTCATGTTGCAAGTATGTTTAAGGTGTTGCAGAGGAGCAATAGGGAGCATGCCTGGGTCAGTTGTGTGGGGTGGGTAGGGATAGCAAAAGAATAGGTCAGCAGCTTGCACTATCTCAGTTTTCGAGGTCAAAAGTCCAAGCATGTCCCACCTGGATTCACTGTGTGGGGCCCTCCAGGTGGGAATGAAGGTGTCAGCTGGGACTGTGTCCTCATCTTCCAAGATCATTCAGGCTGCTGGTGGAATTCAGTTTGTTGCAGCTGTAGGAGTCAAAGCTTTGTTTCATCAAGGACAAAGAACATCTGCTACAGTTTTGTCACTTTCTAGAGTTGACTGTTAAGACAAGCTTCTGCATGGTTATCCACCTTTTGATTAATTCCAATTCAACTGATTAGGGACCTTAATTACATGTGCTTAATCCCTTTCACATACTTTATATGTAAAGTAACATATCACAGGCATGCTATCCTATTGTGCTCAACTGCTGTCCACTCTTGGGGAGTATGGAAGATTCTATATTGTGTGAACACCAAAGGGCAGGGATCTTGGTGGGGACAAACATCAAAGAATTCTTCCTGTCACAGGATATGATGATGTTATAAACTAACTACATCAATTGAAGATGTACTTTGCATAAAATGTCCTTATTTAATATTTTTTCAGAGCTTATGAAGTTGTTCCTTGGGACAAAATGCTACCACCAAAACTTGATCCAGAAGAAACAACAATAGAAAAAGCTGCTGACCTCATCTCACAATGTTTTACACTGAAAAGATATGAAAAGGTGCCAGCAATAACCCAGGTCAGTGAACATCACTAGAAAGTCTCGAATTTCTTACTGTTAATGAACTGGATTTAACTCATGCTACTAGACCCACTTTCTCATTGTCCAGGGTCTAGACCCCACCTCCACAGATGAGTGGAGACAATTGACCCTTAGATCTCTGGGTTAAGCTGATTTTACTCATCATGATCTCTTCCATAACCATCCATTTACCCTCGAAGGCTGCAATATCATTGTTTCTAATTGCTGTGTAATATTCCATGGTATAAATGCACCACAGTTTTTGGATCCATTCTTCCAGTAAGGGACACCGGGGTTGTTTCCATAGCCTAGCAATAGTAAATTGTGCTGCTATGAACATCGATATTGCTGTGTCACTGTAATGTGCTGATTCTAAGTCCCCTGGAAAGATTCCCAGGAGTGGAATAGCAGGGTCGTATGGTGGAGTCATCCCTGATTTCTAGACATCTGCTCCCATTGTTCCAGGCTAAACCAAAGTATTTTTGAGCTATCAGACTTCATTTTTTACTTCCCAATTCTGCATTAGATATTTCTGCTTTGTTCTTACACTTTCTACTTGCATTGATTTCCTCTTCCTTTTGTTTGTCTAGACATGACACATGACCAATATTCCATTATTTATCTGCAGCCCCCTTCTCTCTCCTCCACCCTGTTCTTTTCCTCTTGCTTTCTTCTCTAGCACCCAAACACCAATCCACAGGTATTCCATCCTCTGTTAAACTTCTTCCTAGTCTCCATCCTTCCTCTCAGATCTTGTGTTTTGGGTGTCCCTCTGCCTTCACCTGCTCCCATTGTTCCAGGCTAAACCAAAGCATTCTTGAACTTTCAGCCCTCACTTTTGACCTTCCAACTCTGCATTAGATATTTCTGCTTTGTTCTTACACTTTCTACTTGCATTGATTCCCTATTCCTTTTGTGCCATATCTCACTGCTTAAAATTTGGATAAAGATTACTTCTCATAATGAAGTTTTTGAATACATAAAATACATAGGATTGAAAAATAAAGCAGTTATACTGAAATACAGTTGGAAGCATGAATACTTCAGAGGTCTTTGAATCCCAAATTAAGAAGCCCACATTAAATGTAAAATGTCTTTAGTTTTTGCAGAGAAAAATGATAACAAGAGATAAAAAACATAGCTTCAATATAAAAAAATCAAACCTAAGTTTTCATGTAGAAGTTAACATCAATTAAATGACAAAACATGTATACTGTTCCCTCTATTTTTAAGGCTCTCTCAACTACTAAAAAATATTTTTTATATTTTGCAAAAATTGGTTTTCTTCATTACATTTTCATTAATGCTAAATTATATTAACAACCAAAGCCCTTCCCAGGAAAGATGAGATTCAGAGGTCAGGAGCTGGACTGGATCAGAAAGTGGAGGCAAAAGTGGAGGAAACTGTAACCAGACCTTTCACATGGGCTTGGAACTGAAGAAAGTGGATCTGAGGCAGAGTCCAGCTGTGGCAAACTAAGTTAGAAATGGGAGTCAGAGAGCAGAGTAGAGACAGACCCACAGGGCCTCAGGAGGCAAGCCCTCATTTGCTGGAATGCCTGGAGAGTATTTTCACAGGCAGCCTGTGCTCCATTCTGATGTGAGAGTTCTGGTAAGGATGCTGAAGCTTATGTCTTTGAAATTACAGTGACTTGTTCCTTAACTGTCTCTCATTTTGATAATGATTTTAGATGGTTGGTGGACTCTGGGACAGATTTCAGACAAGATCGTTTTTAGCCCCGGTCAAACCAGTCAATTTGTAAGTATGACCTTCTAAGGTTCTCATTGCAAATTTATAACCATCATGCATTTATCATTAAGAATCTGGTAACTGAACCCAAGGGTCAGAGGGAAAGAAGGAGGTGCCTATCCACTGATAAAAAGGGTTCCAGAGACCCTCAATCTAATATCTGTGGGACTGAAAAAAAATGATCAAATCCCCATTCACTTGCTCAGTGTCACTTGATTTCTCTGTTTCTTTTTAAACTCTCCTTAAAAATTAGACCATTAAATGAAGAACAATATTTTTAAATAGGGAACACTTTAAAAATAATTTGATAGGGACAATTATAGTGTTTTGGTATTCCATGGACTTCATATGAAAAGAATTATAAATTTTTTCTACCAACTTTTGAATCATGTGCTTATTTTGTATTCTATTAATGTTAGAAATTAGAACTTTATTAGTAATACTTTTCCATGTGTAATATAGTGCATTTAGTCTAAAAAAAAAAAAAAGATGTTCCTGTGCTGGGGTGGTAGCTCAGGCAGTTGGAGCATTTGCCTGGCATACACAAGGACCTGGATTCAAACCCCAACTGTCAGAGAAACAAAAACCATATGAATAAATAAAATTGATTCTCTCTCTCTTACTCTCTCTCCCTCTCTCTTAAAAAAAAGATGCCTCTGTCTTTGAAAATATGTCTATTTTGTCTTTTTTTGTACTTACTACAACCCACAACTGAGGTTATCATCTTTTTAAATTCTAAATTCATTTTTAATATTTCTTATGCAAAAATGTATAAATAACAATATGATATAATCTGTGTATCTGATATATAGCTTTAGAAATAAAATATTACCAACAAAATGGTAATACCCTCTGCACATATACCTCTTTCAGAGATCATAACTACTCTGGATTTAATGTTTGACATTTTCATACATTCTTTCATAAGATGTGTTATTGTTAGACAATATGATACTGGGTCTCTTGCTTATAAACTCAGCATAAATGTTATGATGCATATTTATGCCATTTAACATTCTGTCCCATATTGTGCTTGCAAGACTCATAGGTATTGACTAACTCTAGATATTTGTTTTCTCTGCATTGAATGAATTTACTATAATTTATTCACTCATCCTTATAATGTAATTTTTTTCTAATTTTAATCATATTTGAAACAATATCCATGTAATTAAAGTATAAAATATTTCTGGTTTCTGTATATAAAATTTTTTTCTGTAATAACTGGGTCGAGAGGTATGTATTTCTGTACCTTTCATATTCTCCAAATGAGTTTTACCAATGGGTCCTCTCACTAGTAGTGCTTAAATTCCCATTACTACATATTGCAGACAATGTTTAGAATTTTCAAATTTTTAAAAATCATCCTGATTTGGAAGAATGAAATTGTGCTTCATTATAATGTCATCCTACACCTACCTGGTTAGTGATAATCATTATTTTAAGTTTACGAGTAAGTTGGATTTTCACATTTTGAAATTAATTGCCCATATATTTTGCCTCTTTTGCTGTAGGCTTACTTGCCTTTTACTTATTTTCTTAACATGAATAAGCTATTATCCCAGTTTGTTTTAATGAGTAAACATTACTCTGGGCCTAAGGTAAGGCAGAACATTAAGGTGGCGAGGCATGGCAGAGAAAAGCTCTGAACTCTTGGCAGCCAGGATGCAGAGCAAGATCAAAAAGCCAGGGATAAAATACAAACTGCAAAGGTATGCCCCCAGGAACCTACTTCCTCCAACCGCACCACACCTGCCTACAGTTACTGCCCAGTACAATAGTTTCTTCAAATTATTAATCCATCAAATGGATTAATCCACTGATTATGTTTCAGCTCTCATAATCTAATCATTTCACCTCTGGCCCTTTCTGCATGAGCTTTCAGGGAACAACTTATATCCAAACCATAATAATTACTGCAAGGTAGACTCCAGTGTAAAAGTTGAATGATTATACTTTATATAAAAATTCAGACATTCAAAAAATTCGGATCCTCATATACACAGCAAGATGGAATTGTTGATCTTCTTATTCAAACATCTTTTATAGAAAAGTCATGAATTTTTGGTACTGATTCTTTTTTTTTAAGAGAAAGGGACAGTGAGTGAGAAAGAAAAAGAAAGAGAGCAGAGAATCAATTTACTTAGTTTCTCATGTGGCTTTCATTGCTCAACACTTCATTGTGTACATGGTGCTGGGGTTCAAACCCACATCCTCGTGCATGCCAAGCAAACACCTTAACCACTGAGTCACTGCTCCAGCCCCCTGATTCTTAATATGTGATTGTTAATTTAAAAATTTTACTCATATCATTTTATTTCCATATCCTGTGGTAAAATAGGGAATAACTCACCCAGATTGGAAAGACTGTTCCAGTTTATATAAATGCAATGCATTTTTCTTTTAAAAAAGAGAGAGCGCTCATTTTATTTTGTCATCTGGTTTTTGGTTTTCCTCAACTTCATTGTGTATGTGGTGCTGGTCCTCACACATGCCAGAGCATCATAGGTGCTACCACTAAGCCACCTCTCTAGCCCCAAAGTAATGCATTTTCATTTGTATTTTGGTGGTACATCATCTGGCAAAAGAAAACTATATGTCCTACTCAATAATGGCACACCTCAGAACTCTTTAGTGTTCTATGCATCCTTGAGCTTTCTTCTGTGGAAAATTGCCTCCAAAAGCATACACAAAATCCTGTATGTGAGTGTTTACTCATAATTTCCAAAACCTAGAAACAGCCAAGATATTTTTAAGCAGGTGAATAAACATGCTAGAATATTTTCATGCTACAGAGTATTACTCAACAATGAAGAAGAACACACATGCAACACATAGTAGGAACAGATCTTAAATATATTCTGATCAAATAATTATGTATCGTCATTCCATTTATATGATGTTCTGAAAAAGGCAAAATTGCATCTTCAGATTACCTCTAAAATTATAAACTTTTAGAGGTCAATCCTGTGAAAACTATCTGAAGATTTTCTTTTTAATTAGAGAAATATTATAATAATTTAATACTTATTAACAATATCAATAATCCAACTGCCTATTTTTTCTTTTTCTAAGTGTGAGTCCAAGTTCTAGAAGTAAATACCTTCCTCTCTATACGTAAGTAATGGTTCTCAACATTTTTAAAAATACTAAATTTACCTCTAACTTGTAGTTGTTTTTAATTCATTTATGTTTGTAACTTACTTTTTAGCACAACTTTGTTCTAACAGATAGCATAGTGCCTATTTTATGTCAGGAATTTCATCAAAAATTTGTTAAAGATTTTTATTAAATTAAAAATGAAAAGAATGATATTTTTCTGTTTTTTTCAGATAGAATATTTTATGAAATAAATACCACAGGTATCTCTACTAGTGTTATCAACAAGAAAGAGTCACATAATTAATGGGAAAAGGAGAAGTGTTCATCAACACCAAAGTATAGGAAATGCCACCTCTTAACACTTTTGCATTTAAATCTGGCTTTCTATGAATAGCAGGAAATGTACTGCCTGCCATTTGGGAGTCTTCTCTTTTCTATTTATTTGTTTATTTTTAGTTTGAAGAGTAACTTTGGAATGAAGTAGATTCAAGAACACGAAAGAGGGATGTAAATCTTTACTCCTTCTCTCCCCTATTCATGACTATCTCCTCTTCTTCCCTATGATAGGATTATTGTCTCTGTCAGTGGCCCCAGAAGCTGTTGAAACACTCTCCAAATAACATGACTCACCTCCAGACCTTCTCTCAACCCCTAGGGGTTCATCACCTTTGGCCAGGTTCCAGGCACCTGTACAGGCTCCCTGTCCAGACTCCTGTCCCACAGGAACCTTATTATCTCTGGCAGATACCAGCTTCCACCATGCCACATACTCCACCCCGTATACAAAGAAGGAGTTGTCCTGGGGCTGCAGAAACAGCCTACTTCTGTGTTCAGAAACACAGAACTGTTGTTATTCTCACTCAGGCTAAAACTTAAGATCAAACAGCATGGCACCTCTACTCTGAAGGGAAAAAAAGTCACCATTGGTTTGTTTATTTTTTCAGGGAATTGTTCCATCAGCATGTGTTTGTTTTTTACATTCTGAGCTTTTGATCCTTTTGGGCATAACTTTTTTTACTTTAGAAGTTAGAATGCTACCTGCTATTCCTTCTAGCTTTCAGACAAATCCACCTCACTTGTCTTCTCTTTTCACTCTAACAGTGGCCATGTGCGGACTACAGATGCTGATGATGTGGACAACCCCTTTGGAGACATCAGATCTTTAGCCATACCTCGGTGCTCTAAAATTCTTTATACAAACACGAGTCAGTAAGTGCCATTCAGAATTATTTTACTTATTTGATTATTAAGGGTGAAACAATGATGGGATTTACAAATGAAAGAATAAAAAAGTGGCCTGGCCCATTATTGAACATATTGCATTAATCAGTTTTCCATCACTGTGACAAAATTCCTGACAAAATCAACTTATGAGGAGGAAAGATTTATTTTGGTTTATGGTTTCAGAAGTTTCCATCCATGTTAACTTGGCCCTGTTGCTTTGGGTCTGCGATGAGGCAGAACATCATGGTGGGGAGCATGTGGTAGAATAGAGCTGCTCACCTCATGGTAGCTGAGAAACAAGGAGAGAGAGAGACTAAAGGACCCTGTCCTAATAACCCCTTCAAGTGCACACCCCCAGTAACCTAACCTCCTTCCATTAAACCCCATTTCCTCAATGTTCTAACACCTCCCAATAATATCACAGACTGACAACAGACCTTTAATACATGGGCTTGTGTGACATTTAAGAAGAACCAAACCGTAACACATAGCTTAAAAAGAAAAATAACTTCCTGAAAAAAACATGGATTATCACAAAGGAGACTAGCGTTCTGAGGGCTCCCCTGGCAGCCTTCATCAAGTCTTCGTCTGACAACTGTGGCACAAAATAACCACCAAGCAAACTGATTGTAGGCGATCTATAATGTTTATTAAGCATCAGAGACATGCTAATTATTAAAAGACCATTGTAAAAGTTGGTAAAACTGGATTCTTTTTCAAAAACAACACACCTGAGTTTTTTGATGCTAGTGTACTACTTTCTGCAGTGCAGTCCAGCAATCCAGAGGCAAGAAGAAAGATAATTGTGAAATGGGATATGCAACAGTAACCTTGGTTTGAGGAAGGACAGGTCAACATTAGACTAAGCTTTGATATTTAGGACTTGTCACCACAATCTTTGTATGCAATTAGATACTCCGTGATATCCAAACAACCCCTCATAAGTGGAAAATACCATGTCAAAAGATGCTTTGAATGTGCCTAACATATTCAACAAGCTGGCTTTGCAACACAACACTGTACAGTGACCCTTGTTCAATGTGGTGACTATGGGGTTGATTGGGAGTTCACTGACTCTGCCCAGCATCTCAAAAGAGAATTGGTCCCCATAGCAATAGCCACAGAACAGATCCAAATGAAATTCAAAGTATGTTCTCTATTCAATACATATCACTTTTGCACATTGCAAGGTCAAAAAATAGATCAGATCATTGTAAGTTGAAGATTATCTGTATATGTTATAAATACATATTTATTGTTTATATCTATTATTTGTGTACACACATATGCTTTACCAATGGTAATACTGAAGCTCAGAGAGGTTAAATTATAGTCATCCATAGGTATGGGAGCATAAGAATTGGTTCCATGACTGCTACAGATACTCAGACTTAAGGATGCTCAAGTCCCTTATATAAAATGGCTTAGGGTTTGAACCTGCACACACCTTCCCATGTACTTAAATCATCTCTATATTACTCATAAAATCTTATACAATGTACAAGATGAGTAAATACCATGTACATATAATATCCTGTATTGCTTAGGGATAATTACAAGAAAAAGAAGCATATACATGTTCCATACAGGTTCTTTAAAATATTTTTGATCTGTGGTTAAGTGAATTCAAGGATATGGAACTCATAGACACAAATAGGTATTGTTCTTTTCTGGTATTCACAAGTAAGATTCAAATTTTAACTCCTATTCTCTTTATTATGCCACATAATTGCTAAATATTAGGGACATTCTATCATCAGTTTCTATAATGATTGACAAATCTTGTAAGGAGATTTCATGCAAGGCCATAGCATGAATTATAATAGTTTTTTGTTTTATTTTATTTTGTTTTTCCCAGTTCTGGGAATTGAGCCCAGAGCATTGCATAAGCGAGGCAAGTGCTTCTACCACTGAACTACATCTCCAGTTCTAATATTTTAAATGTTAATAAATTTCTCTTTAAAACATCAGTTGTGCCATACGAGAAATCAATTAAATTTCACAGTAGCCACCCTTCAGACGTAATCTGCTTTTTTACATACAATATGATCTACTGTAAGTTTTAATTTTTCTGTAACCTATTGTATCTAATTCTTTGACTACTCCATCAAACTATAAGATATATTTCAAAATTCCCTTTGGTTATGTAAACTTTCTCATCAAAGAATTTAATAATGTCTACCTAAGGCTGGGGCTATAGTCCAGTGCCAGAGGGCTTAACAGGCCCTGGGTTTGATCCCCAGCACTGAAAAAATAACAATAATGATGATTATTATAGTGTCTACCTAATTTACCAGTAACAACAGTAACAACAAATGGATTCCTGAAATTTCTGTGTTAAGAGATATGATAGATAAAGATAAAAAGGCAAAAGATTTGCCCTCAAGGAGCTAAACATCTTGGAGGATAGATAAGCTCTATGCACAATTAATTATAAAGCAGAATGAAATAATCTCACAAAAATAAGCTTTATGTTTTTAAAACACAACCATAGGGAGAAATCACTTTTACACATTGAACTAGTTATGTTTGGCTGAGTCCTGAGAAAAAAGTCACCAGGTATACAATTCTTCCATGAATTCTGCAATAAATTATTACTAAAAAATAAAAGAATTCTAGGGCTGAGAGATGGCTCAGTGGTAGAGTGCTTGCCTGGCATGTGCAAGAACCCAGGTTCGTTCTCCAGCACTACATACACAACTAAGTGGAGGAAAAACAGAATACAAATGAAAAAAATAAAATTAACTCTCTTTCTCTTTAGAAAAATAAGAATTCTAAAACTTTTAAAGGGAAGATATAAAAATAAAACCATAGCAAAATGTTCTTCAGGCATAAAAACATTTTTTTGAGATGTTTTTGAACTTTGAAATGTTTTCTGAAGCATTCGTGCTGAAGAATCACATTCTTTTGGGTAATACTTCTAAGAAAGTGAGAAGAAACCTGGATTAATTTTAAAGATTCGATGTAGAAACATACCATTTCACTTAAATAAATTTGGGAGTATGCTAGTCTACATTTTGCTGTAAGTTTTGGACAATTACTGTAATTCTCCAATTTGGGCACTAGAGGGCCTACAAGGTTGCAAAATTTTGTCGATTAGTTTTCCATTTTTAACAGAATATTAACCTTTGGCACAAAGAAATGTCTTCCAATTTTATTATGAAATATTTATAGATGTAAATGGTTATGTTTTCATATTTAACTTACAAAATAACATAACAAATGTGTATATTCCCCACCTAGCTTAAGAAATAAATTTTTAAATGTTTTTATTTTATTTATTTAATTTTATGCAGTGCTAAGAATGGAACACAGTGCCTCACACATTCTAGGCAAGTGTTCTGCCACTGAGTTACAACTCCAGCCCCAAGAAATATATTTTTATTGAAAGAATTTAAATCACCATTTACTCTTCCTAGCCTCATCATCCTGCTTTCTTTTCTCTAACTTAGAGGTCATCCTTATTACACTTTATACTTATACTTTTTTTCTTTGATTTATAATTTTACTACCTATATATATCTCTGTGCAAAATATTATGTGGCTTTCGTGATACCTCCTCGAATTATAAAACAAAATGCAGAAGTTATGAAATATGATGACCTTTACATAAAGTTCCCAGGCCAGAAGCACATAAATTTACTTTGTGCCAAATAGGAATAGAGAACCATCCTATTCAAATGCAAACATGACCCTTCCTAAATTTTCTCATCTTAAGGTTTGTTACAGAAAAATAACCTTGTGTTATTATCTTTAGGGTTTTCTGTATAATCAAAGGTACTTAATCCTGGCTGGTGAGCTATGTTGTGCAACATTTCAGCCAAGGTTTAAGGTCACCTGACTTGACTCAAGTGCTTCCGTCTTTGGAGTCACCAATTTCCCTACAGGATAAAAGTTTTTCAAATTTCCCTCATTAGTTGATTTTTTCTTTTGGTCACTGAATCATCTGATATATCCAGGGATTTTTAAGTTGTCAGGATTGTTCTAACAGTTTAAAAATAGTTGTTTTGATTGTAGAATGAATTTGGTCATTACAGGAAAAAAGGTACATAAAATTAAATGACAATTAAAATATAACCAAACTTACACAAAATCATAATAGTTGCTGACATATTTTGATCTATCATGCATTTTTAGCCCTGCTTTTACATTTTTCTGTTGCTATGATCGTGACATTTTTGCCATCTTAACATTGCAAATGCACTGTAATTGAATAGTTCATTTAGATTACATATGTAAATTGTTTCCATTTTCTGCTATGATAAATCATTCTCTCAAGCACTTTTTACACAAATCCTTTGTGCTTTGAAATTATCTACTTGGGGGAGAAATAAATTCTGGGGTCAAAATACGCAAACTTTCTTAAGCTTATTATGAAGCTATTTTCTGGAAGTGTCATATTTGCCATGGAATCACATTTAATACTCGGTGTTCATTCTCACTTTTAATGTTGGCATGGAAGCTCATCAAACATCTTTTTTATCTTCCAAATGTGTTCATTATAAAAATAATTCAAGTACTTTTGAAGAGTAAAAAGTACAATACCCCTTTCATTTACAATCCCAATATTAAATATCTGAGGTTTTCCACACTCCCTCCTCTATGCACCTAAAAATGTCCACAACATATATCTCATGTGCATTGTGGGGTGTGTGTGAGAGAGAGATTGAATAATGCACTGGATAGTTTTCACATCTTAATGTTTTCATCATCTTAATGGCTGCATGGTATTCCGCTGCAAGTCTGTATCAATTTTATTTAGATCAAATTCTGACCACAGTATTTTTATTACTGTAAATAATATAGCAAAAACAATTTCTTTATAAATCTTCTTCACAAAAATGCTTAAATTCTTGTAGATCACGTCCCTAAAAATGGAATTACTGCATGAGTTTTCTAATTAAAATTTTAAAAATTACCCAATTTGGTAGGCATGTTTATTATTAAAAATTATTTAGAGTTCAAAAACTCAAAATAATAATGCAGTCTCTACTGAGTTCCTGTTGTTTTTTAAAATTTTTTTCCTCATTCTGGAGATTGAGCCCAGGGCTTGATATATGCTAAGCAAGTGTCCTACCACTGTGCTATACCCTGCAGTTCCTCTTATAATTTGAGTATAGTTTAGGAACTAGGATAATCTAAAATATTCTCAGGGTTCAAGAAGATTTATTAAAACTAAAGATAGCTAAATAGATTTTTCATTTCTTCAAGCAATAAGTACTATTTATGCATTTGAAATTGTTCAGGAATTTTTGTAAATGATATAACTTCACCTCTGTTTTAAATATATGTCAAGCAGAAAAGTTAAGGTAAGACTGAGATAAGTATCATCTTGATTTTTTAATAAAATCTGACTGTTTTTTTGTCTCTTTAATGCAAAAACCATTGTCTAAAAGAGCTCAATGAACAAGATTTAAGAGAAGTCCAGAGCTTTGATGATTGTTTCAGTTTCCTATAGTTTCAGTGCTTTGCAAACAGCAATCAATACAAGGGATACAACACTTCAATGATATCTAACTGCAGGTCTATGCACAGTCAGCAACCAGAAGCATTTGCTCTTGTCTTTTCCTACGAAAATGAAGAGCTCCAATGAAAGTGCTTTTTTGTTTCTTCTGTTAGGGACTCTAAATCCCAGAGCCACATGGGATCTTGCATGAATGCATCTCACCTTGCTTTTCCAATGAAGAGGTTTGGCATAGGTGAGGCCAAGGCCCAGGTGACAGAGACAATTAATGAGGGCTGGGAGTCACTGGCCGCCTAATCCCAAATCAGTACTTCCAGTCACCATTTGCTCATTTTTCCAAACTAGGCAGCTGCCTCCACTGTGCTTTCCTCTCCAAAATTGTCATCTTTTATCTTAGAATGTCACTCCATTTCCTATTCACTGTGCTTTTTCACCACAGTGATTTCCGTAAGGAATCATTTGAAAAGAGATGAATTGATCAAAATGGATTCCCAACCCACCCCTGGCAAAGGTCTGAGATGGAAAATGAAAGGCTTCCCTGACAGTCACTGAGCTGTGTTGCAGTGTTAAAAAAAGAAACACACCACAACCCAGATTAAAGAATAACTATGAATAGTTCCTTGCCTCAGCCTGACACTTCTGCCTTTTCAGAGTACTTTCACATCTACTCTCATTTGTTTTTCAAAATAGTGTGATAAGGCCAGAGGTTCAGGAACTAGTTCTATCCCCATTTTGCAGACAAGGAGGCTGAGACCAAATGATGTAAAGAGCCCCAAAACATTCATTTCATGAGCAGTAAAGAGAAGTCCAGAAAATGGGTCTCCTCTGGCCCTTACCTCACGTTAAGCATGCCTTTTGCCTCTGGCAAGGAAATGGCTTCTTACCTAGAATATAAAATCATTGCACTATATTATTTCTACATCCCCTTCTAAATGGAAGATGTGAAGACTCTGAAGACCACAGAGGAAAAATACATCCACTAGATTATAATAATAACCATTAAACTGTAACTCCTGAACAATAACTTGAGGCCACACTGTCTCAGGACATTCAGAGAAATAACAGTCAGAAGTCCAAAAGTCATTATAAAGTGATTCTACTTTTATTTGCATTTCAAAATAACATCAGACAAATCACAACTCACAATAGACCTCCTATCTTTCCCTATGCAGCTGTACAACTCTCAGAGTTCTCTGAGCCTTCCCTCCTTTCAGTCCTCTGGACACGCTTTCTCCCTCAACCACCCACTTTTAAGGCCCCACTTCCTTCTCTCCACATCTGCAGTTCCTTTTGCATTTATTCTGCTCCCCCGCCCCCATGGGAACAGAGCCTCACTTGCCTCACATTAACTGCAGAGCATCTTCACATGAGGTGCATTCACCGTGACTATTGGTGGGTTATGGATGAAGATGGCTCAGAAAGCTTCAGAAAGTTTCAGTCAGCTGTTCAAGGCAGCCCTGAAGTTAAATGTGTTTGTCTCATGCACTCTCCTCATACTTTTCATCTATGATCTTTGCCTACTTATGTTCTTTCTAGATGTGCACTTTTAAAATGTACTTGTGCAGGTTGGGAGTATAGCCCAGCAAGAGTGTTTGGCTAGCACGCACAAGGTCTTGGTTCAATCTTCAGTATTGCAAGAAAACAACTAATAAAATGTACTCATGAATGTGAAAGCTGTCAGAAGCCAGATCTGCTTGATTTCTACATAGAACTGTTCCAGATAGAGAATAGTTTCAAATAAGAGATTGTCATGTACACTTGAACTTGCACATGCTGAATAATGCAGTCTACTTTGCCCTAACAAGGCTTTCCTGGCTAGGCTGAGAGGATGACAACAGTCCTTCCCATGTAAACAAATTACATCGTCCCTAAAGCCCAGGCATTGCAGGTTAGAGTCCATTTCTGCCCCTTGACAGTTTGGTTGGCTCTGAGCATGTTACTTATACTTTCTTTGTCTCAGACTTTTTTGTTAAAAAAAAAAAAAAAGGCTGCTAATAAGACCTATGATCTGGCTTATTGTGAGAATTAAATAATCCATTATGCAAAATATTTAAAGAGAATA
>PVKS010019167.1:0-38828 GCA_004027875.1 Aplodontia rufa
GGGGGGGTATTTGAAGAACTCCTAGGATACTGGAGAATGGGAATATAGGGGAACCATCTCAGAAACAGATGTTATTCCTCCACGAGATACCCATTTAATGCAAGAGTTCTTCTGGGTCAAACTGCAACAGGTGAAACCCGAGGTGGTTATCCATGTTTTGGCATTATCCCTGGATAACTATGTATATATACATTGGTCATTGATGGTTTGATAATGTTTCCCTCTTATTTGTATCTCTATATACTCTTAATAAAAAAAATGTTTGGTAAAAAAAAAGAAACAATGCTATATCATATATAAACATGTACACAAACCCCTCAACAAAATTAAGCAACATAAAAAATGTATTATGAATTATGATCAAATATCATTTACCCCAGAAATGCAAGGTTAGTTTAATTTACAACAAGCAATAAATGTAATCTGCCACGTTTATAAGGGACATAAATCACACTATTACCTGAATAGGTGCAAAGAAAGCATATGACAAAATTTAGCACCCTTTTATGATTTAAAAAAACTAAAAAATTAGAATTTAGCTAGCACAGTGACACATGCCTATACCAACAAGGAGGATTCCATGAGTTTAGCAGTTCAAGGCCTGTTTTTGCAACATAGCAAGACCATGTCTCAAAACAACAAAAGAAAACAACAACAAAAAAAAACTAGAAATAGAAGGAACATTCTTAACATGAGAAAGGGCATCTATGAAAAACCCAGAGATAATAATTATACTTCATGGTGAAATAATGAATTTTCCCCCCATAAAATCAGGAACAAGAAAAGGATGTTTTACTATTTCCATTCAATACTGTGTTATAAGTTATTTCCAGAGCAACTAAGAAATAAAAATAAATAAAAAGCATACAGGTTGGAAGGAGAAAAATAAAAGTATCTCTGCAGATGCTAAATAATAATATTTAGCATAATATTTATTATTATTATAATTGCAATACTGGGGATTGAACCCAAAAATGCTCTACCATTGAGACACATTCCTATTCCTTTTTTGAGAGGGGTTCTTGATAAGTTGCTAAGGCCAACTTTGAACTTGCAATGCTCTTGCTTCATTCTCTGTGTTGGGATTAGAGGCATGCACCACTGTATTCAGTTTGGATGTCAACATATTATATACATATTATGTGCACAATGTCCTAAGGAAAACACTAAAATAACTATTAGAACTAATATGGAAGATTGCAAGACACAGGGCATACATCAAAATCATGTGTTTAAATATATCAGCAATGAACAGTTGGATAATGAAAAGAAGAAAAGAGCTTGATTTAAGTAGCATCAAAAAAATCAAATATTAAGGAACAAATTTAAGGAAATATCTGCAAGATTTGTCCATTGAAGACTACCACACATTGTTGCGAGATACCAAGAAAAATCTAAATAAATGGAAAGGTATCCTATGTTCATGGATTAAAAGATTTCATAATGGGAATACTTCACAAACTGACCCACTGACCCAATGTAATTACCACCAAAATTCCGACTGGTTTGTTTGTTTGCCAAAAATGACAAGCTAATTTCAAAAAGTTCATTTGGGACTGCAAAGGTCCCAGAAAAGTCAACAATATTTCAAAAGAAGTTGGGGCACTCACACTTCCCTATTTGAAAACTTTCTAGTAATTGTCAACAATAATCAAGACAGTGTGGTACTGGCATAAGATAGATATTTCTGTCAATGGAATCTAATCTGGGAGTCCATCATACATAATTTGATTTTTTGAAACTAAGTGTCTAATAATGGAGGCAAGAACTGCTTTTCAACAGTGTTGGGATAACTTGATGTCCATATGCAAAAGAAAAAGTTAGACATCTATCTCAAATCATACAAAAAAAGGAATCAACTCAACATGCATCGCTGCTCTAAATGGAAGAAGCTAAAACTATAAAACTCTTAGAAAAAAAACATAAGAAATCTTTGTGATTTTGGGGTTAGACATGATTTTTAAAATAGTATAGCAAAAGTACAAGCAGCAAAAGAGAAATATGTATCTTAAATTTTATATCAAAATTTTAAAACTTTGTGCTCCAAAGGACACTATTAAGGAAGTATGATAACTCACATACATTATTTATCTCATAAAGGTTCTATGTCCATAATATATAAATAAAGATTATAACTTATTAAGACAATGATAATCCAATTTTCAAATTGGGCAAGGATTTTAATAGATATTTCTCCAAAGAAGATATATACATGGCCAATATGCATGTGAAAATGTATTCAGCATCATTAGTCATCAGGGAAATGCAAACCAAAATCACAATGAAATATTTCATATCCACTACAATAACTATAGGGGAAAAAAAAGAATAAGAAGTATTGGAGAGAAGGTGGAGAAACTAGAATCCTCATTCATTGCTGCTAGGAATGTAAAATGGTGTAGCCACTTTGGAAGAGTTTGGCAGTTTCTCAACAAGTTAAACACAGAATTATTATATGCCCCACTAATTCCACTCCTAGGGTATGTACACAGGGAAATGAAGACATATGTTCACATAATATCTTGTACAGAATAGTTTATAATAGCATTGTTCATACTAGCCAAAAATGTGCAAACCCAAACGTCCAGCAACCATGGATGTATTATGAAATGTGGTTATCCAAACAATGGAACAGTATTTCTTAACACAAAGAATGAAGATTGGTAGATGCTACCTCATGGATAAATCCTGAAAATGTTACACAAAGTTAAAGATGCTAATCACAGAGGACCACCACATATTGTATAGTTCTATTTAAATGAAATAAATGTTCCAGATTGGAAGAATATTGGCATAGAAATTAGACCGGTTGCTTAGGACTGCAATAAGAGGGAAATGGGGAATGACCACTAATGGGAATGGGATGATTACGATGATTATGTAACTTTGTGCATGTACTAAAAAAGCACACTGAATCATAAACTTCAGAGGGGTAAATTTTATGGTATATAATTTATACTCTTCCAAAACGACAAAAAACTTAAACATTGCAATAAACAGCTTCTTATGTATGCATGTGTGTAATACATGTAATGTATATGTACATGTATATGTGTTTGTGTATAACGTTTTGCCAGGTCAGCTACTGATTCTAACATATATGCAATTTCCATATCAAATGTACTTTTGACTTCCAATGGCTTTGTGAATATATAAGCCAACCAACACTGTATGAGAGTACATATTTATTCACAGACTTTTAATGCTTTAAGTGATTAATCCTCTTAATACTTGCTATCCAATAGGTGAACCTCTGTGTCACTGATTTAATTTGCTTTTCCCCAGTTAACAATGAGCTCAGCATCTTACTACACAATGACTGACCAGTTGCTTTTCCTCTTCAGTTAATGGCCTTGTTCGTAACTTCTGCCCAATTTTTTACCATCTTTTAGTTATTCGGTTGCCATGTAGGAGTTTTAAAAATTTATTTTAATATATTAATATATATAGTTGATATATTTTGAAATCAACTTATTAGACATATTGCAAACATTTCTTTCCAATCTATTATTTCTTGTTTCTTTGTTTATGGTAGCTTTTACTGCATGGTCTTAATCTGGTGGTCACATTTAAAATTCTGGGATCTCCTTTTTGTTTTGATTGCTTCTTCTCATTGCATCTGGTGGTGATTTTATGGCTAAAATAACATCTTAAATTTTTCTGATAAGATTCATGTTACAAAGTTATTAGAGATTTTGAACTTTTATTATTGAACATATCCTGTTTTTTTGTCAGGGATCATTTCTTTGATTTATCTTAGTATTTGCCTTTTGTGTTGCAGACTGTTGTCCATACAGATGTGTGAAGTTTGCCGAATGTCAGGATATGGTTTCAGCTGGGGGACAGGAAGTTATTGTTACATGTTAGCAATGAAAATACCAGAATGCAAAGAAGTCTGCTCCAGGTACTGTGTCATGGTACTAGCCACCACTTACATTTGTCCTTGGAAACATGGTAGGAAAACGTTTTCCACACCCTTCAACCAGTGTGGCCACGTGACTTACTTTTAACAGTCAGTCACATGTGTGAGTGGCATGCTATTTCCATGCAGAAGCTTTAATGACTTCCGGGCCTGGTTTTGCACATTTCCTTTCTGTTGCCATGATGATTACAGCGTTGTGAACAGATCCAGTCTCTGCCAGTCTAGGTCCATGAATGACCACAGTATGTACAGCCTCCTGTCAACTCATAGTGAGCAGACGGATGAGCAGAAATAAACTGTTAAGCAATTGAGATTTGTAGGGATTTTGTGTGCTCTTTTTGCTTGTCTATTTCAACAAAAACAAGCACACGGATTCTGATCCCTCCATATATGGACTTCTACCTGTGATGTCTTTGTTCTCCTGAGAACTTAAAAAAGTTTCCTTTACATTCATTTTGAGGTGATTTTGGGAAGATGAGGAAATAGGCTAGTGTTCTTTCAGTCCTGTGGGATAGAAAGTTTGCCAGGATCCTTCATTCTTAACAGCAAATGCCTTGGCATTGCTCCTAAAGTTTCATTCCCAGATATTTACAAATAAATGTTGTACTTGATATCAGAGAGACTTCACAAATGTAAGCACTCTCCAGTTTGAGGGCAGTAGTTGCTTAATTTTTGTTCCCTGATCCATCCTGATCCCCAGCAGGATGACTTTACCCACTACGTTGTCCTTTAAACATGACCACTTCCAATGCAATATCACTGGGAATGGGGTCACACTGACTTGCCCAAGTGGCTGGAACACTATTCCTGCTCCACTGAGTCACTACAGAGTGAAGACAAGTTTGTTTTTTTTTTTTTTTTAAGAGAGAGAGAGTGAGACAGACAGAGAGAATCAATTTCATTGAGTTTTTCACGTGGCTTTCGCTGCTCTGACACTTAGTTGTGTACATGGGTGCTGGGGTTGAACCCGTGTATTCATGCATGCTGTGCAAGCGCCATAACCGCTGAGCCACTGCGCCTGCCCCAAGACAAGGGTTTTTGATTAAAAATTATTTTTTACTAGAAGGGCTTTCCTTTTTGAAAAATTTGGCTATGACTTATCCCTATCCCCAAATAAAAACAAAACCCCAACACTTGCTTTTCAGGCAAAATCACTGGATTTTATACCACAAATATCTTTTAGAGAAATATGTTGCTTTTGGGGATCTGGAAGAATTGGTGGATTCCAGTTATATAAGAAAGTAACATATCAAAAACAGAGACAAAAGCCATTTAGGGTCAAAGTGATTAAAATATATATATTTTTTAAAAAGAGGAATTTCCATCAAAACCACAAAACACATCTGCAAACAGTATCTGATTGTGGGCCTGAATTATTCTCTGAAGGAAGCTGCTATTGTGTGGAATCTTCTTCCTGTTTTGTGACTAACAAGGATTGCTGTTAGCATCATCAGCCTGCGGAATGGAGCTGCCGAGGTCCTGACTGGTTGGTTTCCCACATTTGCTTAAAAATGGTCATTTTTAAGCTTAACTTTGGCACAAGTTTTAGCATTCAAATGGCATCTGACTTCTGTCTTCACAGTGGAGATGCTGATGAACAGTGGGAAGTTCAGGACAGACTCACAACCTAAGCGAGGCTCATCCTTGGGTGACTTCTTAGGGTGGGCCAGTCACGGTTACCCAGGGGATCTGCTAACCTTGCTTTCCATCATGAGTTTTTGATCTCATGATCAAAACTCACTTAGAGAAAGTTCCTGAAATAAGACAGATCCTCTGTGCTCAACATAAAAAGTTGGTTCTAACTCACTGACCTCTAACCCTTACACAGACCTGGAGCTCAAATCCCATACTGGGCTGGTATGAAGAGCAACAGGAAGGGAAAGAGCCCCATCACCAAGTCCCAAAGCACTCTGTCACTCCCCAAGGGAGACTCCAGGTATCACCACACTGACCATGCATGAAACAGAATGGAAAGGGAGGATTTACTCTAAGAATTCAGAAGACAGATTTACATCTCAGGTGAGGGAGCAAGACTTCATACTGGAGCCATTTCCACTCTGGCTCAGCCACCAAGCAGCACTCCAGGTAAAGGCCACAATTTGGTTTCATGAGGAAGCCATGAGTAACACTCAGTGCCTCTGCCATTCTCCTAGGAGAATATGCCACTTCTGCCTTAAGGGTCAGTTGTCTGAAGAACCCTGAAGTGATGCTGAAATTGAACTTGTCTCAAATTTACTGAATAGTCAACATTACCAGGCTAGGAGCACATTTTACGTAAAATTATTTGCACATCAATTTCCCAAGTAGATTTGCTTCAGAGGATTTGGGGGTCACACTTTTCCTTGTGTTTTTCCAGCATTCTTAACCACATTTGGAAGCTAATCTTTGAGCTGATATGGGACCGTTACAGAATAGAGAAAAAACCCTGGCTATGTGTATTGAGACTCTTTCTCCTGGTGTTTCCAAATATATGGGGGGAAATCAAAGTTTTTCTTTTTCTCCAAATAAATCATAAGATATTCAAAAAGGTTTTTGTGTAAATTTACATTTTTCTCTTTTTACAAAAGTTGTTAATGAGAATACAGGTGTTCCTGGACTTGGGATGGAATCGTGTCCTGATTAACCCATCTTAAAATAAACTGAAAATACTCTAACTCAAAAATGCACCAAATACACCCAACCTATTGAACATCACAGCTTAGTCCAGAGCACATGGAGAGTGCTGCTTGTTGCTGGTCATGACCTCTTGGCCACTGTCTAGTACTGAGAGGGAATCAGACCACAAATTGCCAGCCCAGGAAAATACCAACATTCAAAATTCAAGTATGGTTTCTACTGAATGAATGGATGCTGCTTTTGCACCACTGTAAAGCTGAAAAATCAGGGATTAAACCATCGTAAGTTCAGGACCATCTGTATTCCTATATTCTGTTTATCACCAAAGGTTGGTCCTGGGTCTAACTGGAAAGATGCCCTTGCTCAGGAAACCCAGGAGGCTAGATCGTGCTTTGGTTCACCCTCAGAACGTGAGGTCAGTGTAGCCGGATCAAATCAAAGCTACCGCCTCTACCTCTAGCATGCAGGGCAGGAAGGTGTTACCCAGTGTCCCTCTGGTAATAGGGAAATCCAGTCCTGTGATAATGGAAACTTGACTGTGGAGGAAGGTGTCAACTGAGGCCAAACTCTCTGGCATGTTTTATTTTAGCATTTTCTGCCACAGTGCCAGGTATGATTAAGAACAAAAACCCACTCTTGGTGGCACACTAGGTCCGATTTCTGACCAACCTCTTTTTTTTTTTAATCTTTAAATTGGTTTTACTTTACCGTTTTTCTTTCTTGGCAATCCTTCTTGAACATCAGTTATACATAAGCAGTTAATGGCCTTTGTGTTTATCCATGGCTTCATGCATGACTCACTGCCACTGATTCTATTCAGAAAGCATTCAGGCGTGTAAGCGAGGCACGAGCCCCACACCAAGCATTTCACCAATGAGACCACACATAACAACCAAATGCCTTACATGAGAAACACCTGGGAACCGCCTTTGCCATCACACATGTGGACATCTTCGTACAAAGATGGTTCTTGACTGGGAAGAAGAAATATGTTGCGATTGGTTTATGTGTACATTTTAGGAAATGATATTGTCATTCTCAACCTCAGAGGAAAGACTTTCTTACATGTCCTCATCACATAACCAGGAGATTTTCCTGTGGAACATTCACACCCCACACATGTAGACGGAGCGCAGAAGCTAGCAGCACCTAGACAGGTTCTAAAGCTAATTACTGAATAAACATGTGACACGTGTATCCAGTCATGCCCAAAAGGGATATATCATATCACCCTCTCTTTTAAGAATCTACAGTTTGAGAAGTTCTCTTCAATAAGAGAGCACAAAGCGATTCACAGTCCACAGGGCATCCTGGTTGGTTCCTGGTGGGCACTTGGGTCCAGGTGCATCCCAGATATCCATTGGCACTAGCCACCTTTCTAATGCCAAGGAGTACAACAGAATAAAGACAATCACATCAAAATGACAACTTAATGAACAAAGGGAAAATGATCTACTAAGAACCTTCAACTTATGAAGTTCAAATAGCCCAGCTACTTCGCTCTGCCAACGGCTTGAGCATTTTGAAGCCCATCCATCAGAAAGCCACTTTGAATTAATTCTTTCTGTAGATGATTAGCCAAGGATCTCATCTGTTCAGGACGGGGAGGAAGTGGGCTGGAGGACAACCACCATCCTGAAATCCTGACCCCATTTCTCAGGCAATACACTAAGAACTCTGGAGACAAAGCTGGAAACGTGGGGATTCTTGCTCAGCTGGGGCTGCGACACTTGCCCTGTGTGGGTCCTCCCTGGATTCTCAGATTGAGAACATGGGTAGGAAGACACAGAAGAGTTCAGGTAGGGGTCAGGATTCCATATAACTGGGCAAAAATCCTGCCTTTGATTCCGTTTTATCTCTCTAGTATGGCATTTCTCTTTGATATTCACCCTGAAGGGTGATAAGATGTTCCTCCTTTTCTCATTCCTCGGATCTGGGAAGAGATGAAAGCTACCTTCCTATCTGCACTGACAGGATTAACAAATCCACTCAGCTGGAGTCACTGAGATGTTTAACGACCTGGGGACTTTATAGGATCTCTATGCTGAGTCTCCTAAGAATCGGACTTTCCTTCAGTCTGAAATGTCCTTTCTCCACTCTCTACTTGTCCTTTAGGGCTTGAGGCTACCCTCTTCTGTCTGCAGGCCTGGATGAGGTGCCCTGCCAGAATTTGAGTCCCCACAACTCCCCTGCTGAGATGTCTCTACCTTGTGCTCACATGGACTCTGTTTGCCTGGGGTTCCTCACCTTGATTGTGACTGACATGGTGGCAGCTGCCTTTCCTTTCCGTACACCTGGTGCTGAAGATATATTCGTGCTGAGTGAATGTTTGTTAGAGGAATATATCTCTGTATATGCACATCCTGGAGCTTCAGACAGTGATTCATTCGTGTGCAAATGGGTACTGCACACTGATTTTTAAATAAACAGAATCGGTTTTGATATGAGCTTATGCTTACAGACTCTGATGGTGAGAATTTAAAAAAACCAGCTTTGTGCTTTAAATGAATGTATGACATTTGGCAATCACTCAGAATGCCAGAACATTTACAAGCAGGTGAGCTAATGTGTGCCTATCTTTCTTAGAAGGGCTGTGAAGACTGCCTCAGCAGCTAGAAAGAAGCATATTAAGCTACAAGGTGGGGACAACTACCTCAAGGAGGCTTCTAATGGGATCTGCCCTTGCATGGGGGACCTGCTGCCATGGTCACAGAGGCCTGATTTCACCAGGTGGGAGGCTTGCACATTCCACACAGGGTTGGGGCCCATCATGGATAGATAAAGAAGAGAGCAAGAAGAGAGGACATAATTTGGATGGATGGATGAATGATATGTCTAGGACAAAATCAAAGGCCAGCAAACAGGTTAAAATTTAGGAATAGAGAGAACACTTTTGCCCCTTGTTATGGTTTAGATATAAGGTGTACCCCAAAAGTTCACATGTGAGACAATCAAAGAATGTTCAGAGGTGAAATGATTAGGTTATGAGAGTTGTGACCAATTAATCCGCTGAGCTGCAATAATTGGGTGGTAACTGTAGGCAGGTAGGGTATGGCTGGAGAAAGGTCACCAGGGACATGTTTTTGTGGTTTATATTTTGGCTCTGGTGAGCAGAGCCCTCTCTCTGCTTCCCGGCTGTCATGAAGTGAGTAGCTTTCCTCGACTGGGCCCAGAGCTGTGGAGTTGACTGGCCATGGACTGAACCCCCGAAACCTGTGCCCAAGTAAACCTTCCTCCTTTAACTTGGTACCAGTGATGAAAAACTGACTAAAAACTAATCCAGATGGCTTGATAAGTGAGCTGCTATGTTGCACACAGTGGAGGTTTACACAGGTGTGCTGTGGAACCTTCCTTAGTGTTCTACAGAACTGCCTGGGGAGTGAGGGGTGGGCGTGGCTGTGCTCAATCTGCCTATCATGGAATGGCACAATTTTAGTCAGTTCTGATCACTGGAGAGCAACACAACTTTCAATTTAAATAAAGGGTTCTAATGCTTCTATTCTGTTAATCAAAGTAAACAGTAAAGCCTCATCAACTGCAAAGGTTTTGTTCCTAATTGTTGCTTGGTTGCAAAAGTCCAGGTCAAAATCCCATGGGAAAATGGGAGCTGGGATATGCATGAGAAAAATGGCATCAAACATATCTGAAGAGAAGAAATCACCAAAGTTCTAGAGTTGTGCTGTTCCTGAGAACCTTCTGCAGCTGTGGGAATGTTCTCCATCTCATGGCAGCCACTAGCACTCATGGCAATGAAGCACTTGAAATGTGGCCAGTGGGGCTGGAGGGGAATTTTTAAGTTAATTTAATTTTATTATAATTTAAATTTTAATAGACCGAAATGACCAGTGCCTCCTGCACTAGACAGTACAGCTCCAAGGGGCACTCTCCCCAAATCAACTTATTCCAGCATCATCTTCTTCTGTTCTCCTAGGAACCATGTGACAGGCATAGAGTCTCACAAAAGTTTTTTTTTTTTTTTTTTTTTTTTTTTTTTTTTTTTTAAGAAAGAAGGACAGAGAGAGAGAGAGATAGAGAGAGACAGACAAAGACAGAGAGAATCATTTTTTATTGAGTTTTTCACATGGCTTTCGTTTCTCTGACAGTTTTTGTATGTGGGTGCTGGCAAGCGCCGTAAATGCTGAGCCACCACTTCAGCCCCCTCACAAAAGCTTTTGATGACTTGGTGCCTGTCCTTAAAATCCTGAAACTGGTCTTTATACTGGGTATCAAATTTCATTTTTAAATTCGTTTGCATTTGCTTTTACCTCTGGTTTTGCTTTCACAAGATCCCGCAAAATGTCTGTGCATTGAATTGTCCTTTCCACGGGTATCTAGAAGGAGCATGTCTGAAGACCTGGTTTTCTATCCACATAGAGGGTACACATATAGACTTCCCATCTGCCTTGTCCCATGGGCTGTTATGTGGGACAGGGAGTTAAGATGTTCTGTTCTCTTGTTGGGTAGAACTGAACTGAAAAGCTTCTATGCAAAGCAATTTGCAGAAAGTAAACTACAAGTGTTTTAACTTGGTTCCACCCAGAGTTCTGCTGGTGATGTTAATGAGTGGACTCTCACTGAGGCTACGAGGAGATCTGCTCAACTTCCGCTCTCTTTGTTAAGTTTATGATCCTCAGATGCCCTCCTGGACATCATAAGTGAGTGTGTGCCCAGTCAGGAGATCAGAAAACCCTCCCCTTTCTGGAAAAAGGACGCTGTAGCTACAAAGAGGATGGTGCAAACAAAAAGATTAAGTCTCGACAACTGAGTGCTAATGTGCCTCTCCATGGATGCTGCTGGGGGAATGTTTGGGTTTGAGAAACAAGAGATGTGGTTGCTGTGGGGTCACAGCTGGCAGAGGCATCTGAGACTCTCAGGATCATATGGCCTGTGCACATTTTAGATATGCATAGAAACGCTATCATACTTTTACTGACAGAAAACCCAGGAGCAGAGAAAAGTTCTTGCATCAACAGAGAAAAATGATGTGACGAAGGGTCTTTGGCACCTTCTCTGTGTACACATCCAAAGATGGGCTGACAGAAGCAGACAAGGAACAAGGCAGCCACTGCTGATTCATGGACCTCAGGGCTGCATCACTGAGTGCTAGGAGCTGTGCCCTTGCATGGGCAAATGATTCGCTTTTAGCAACTTAGCATTCTTGCTAAAAACGCTGCCTTTCAGAAATTAAATGGAATGCCCACTCATCTGTTCGTTATCATCTCAAACATGAAAATGAGATGCTGGCAAGTTGTAAAACCATCAGTCTCAGGCAAAGAAGATAAAATACACAGCACGTGCTGGTTGTTCTGTACCCATGGCAGCCCTCAGCCTGGTACTCACCTGTCCCCCTGGAGTGGCTGAAGTCGCCCTTCACCACGCGACAGGTCTTGCCATCCCCACTGCAGACACCACACCGGTCCTCTTTGGCCGCAGACCCGATGATGCCATCGCAGCCGATTTTCTGGAGAACCAGAGGGCTGGGTTATTCTGCAGTTAAGACTCAGAGGGTTTTTAAAGTGGATGCTCTGTAAGTCGGACTTATAAATGAGGCCCAGGAAAGTATGTTAACTCCTGTGAAATTCAGAAGGAAAAAAGAAATAGAATCCAGCCTGGATTATATTTATCTCTATGCCTACCATGCTAGTTACAGTTATCAAATGCACTGTTTAGCATGTGCTATGGAGGAGAGGGGAGCGGGGAGGCAAAAATGCCCCAAAGAGTCACAATAAGGCCTGAAGCACCAGCCCCACGGCTGTGCAGCCCGCGTAGAGGCCCTGGGGAGGCAGTAAGGCTACGGCCCACATGCCACCTGGTGTGGCCACCTGTGTCTTGACTGGAATAGCCAGCAACCTCAACACACTGCAGAAACCATACAGATGTTTCTGCTGAGTTGGGGAGGCCCTGGGCTTATTCAGGTAGGGCTCTGTGTCCCCCTTTATCAGCAGCAGTTTAGGGAGGTTTAGCTCACAAGAAGCTCTCATTTCTCAACTCTTCTCAAGTTATTTCTGAGAACAGAAGCAGGGTGACCTTCACCTTTGGCGGGTCTGGGAAGCACAGTCCATTTCATCACAAGGAGAAAATGGCTTTCAATTTACTTTTTTTCTTCTCTCTCTCTCTCACACACACACACACACACACAAAGAATTTTGTATTCTGCAAAATGATTTACGTTTATTTTAGATTAACATTGGGTGCTTATTCACCAGTTAAATTGTTTAAATGCTCCTGGTAAAGTGAATTCTTTCAGAACAAAACATTCCACACCCCAACTTAGGTACTGATGATGATTTACACCGCAAAGGAAACCAGGGTTCAAGATAATCGAGGCGGGGCAGATTAGCTCTTTCCAGAGATGCCTGAATGGGAACAAGCCATGTGCTCCCCTCCTCACACTCCACTCCCACCTTCAGGACAGGGCTTGGAGCAGAGCTGGCTGCACAGCATTTCCCTGGAGGCCTACGCCTACCCCATGGCTCCCAGTACAATCAGAATCCTCTGCTTCCTCATGCAGCGGTTCTCCAACTCAAGTGTGCACCCAGCTCATCTGCTGGATGCCATCACTAGAGCTTCAGGGTGGGCCTGAAGCTTTGCATTTCTAACAAGTTCCCAAGTACCACTGACAATGCTGGTCTTGGCCCACCCTACAATCACACTAGGGTTTGCTATTCAAAGGGTCAGATAACTGGTCTTCATATTTAATATTCTTGGGTACTTTAATTTCTTTGAGGAAGAATTGTGAAGCTCTCATGTATCCAAAAATGCTAGCATAACTGGATGTATTTCAGTAAAGACTTTAAGATACACTGAAAGCTAAGCAAGTTTAATCTAAAAATGAGCACTAAAAATTGAAGAAGGGACACATCTGTAAAAAACAAATCAATATTATTCACAATACAAAAATAGGGAAAAGATAAACTTGGAGGTTTTAGTGACCTGAAACCAAGAATGGAAAAAATACAGACAAGAAGATTCCATGGCAGCTGGGGAGAGTTAGGTGACACACTGGGATGCAGATGAGAGCTGGCTACCAATGCAACCCTTTGCAGGGGCAGCAGTGACCTGGAGGGAACTGGCTGGGACGGGGCACCTACACTGGAGTGTTGCAGGGGCTGCATGGGTTCTTCATCTGCCCTGCCAGCTGGTGGCTGAGAAGTTACTCAGTATAAAATTACAGAGGCTAAGAAAACAGAGTGGCCAAGATCAAACATTTGCTCAAAGTGGGAAGCAGAGCAAATCCCCAGGGGCCACCTGTGTGCTGCTTCATGTGCTACTTCAGAGCTTCACTGTCATGGTCTCCAGGCTGTGTGTGCTACAGATAGGTGGAGGTCACCAGAGCTGGCCCTTCACCCTGGCCTCTTTGTGTCACCTAGTCCTGCTCCCTCAGCTTCCCTCTCTCTCTCTCAGGTGCTCGCAGCTCTAGATCTTTCCTATACTGGCTTCCTGTTACTTCTAACCACATCCCTGCTGTCAGAGTGAGTCTCTGGCTTTATGCCAGAGTTCTTGTCCTATACCTCACGTAGAGTTTCTTGATGAAACGGTTTCAAGATGCTCTAAGTAAATATTCTGCTTGGTCCAGATAGCTTCTCCTAGCACCAGTGAAGGGGGCCTTTCAGGTCATGCTCAAAGATGAACGCTGGGTTGCCCTTTAAGTTAAGTCTTCAGGTTACTTGGGGGCTGGTACATCTGTGTGCTTTGCCAAAGCTGCTTGGTGTTCCTAAGCACCTTTTGTACCTAGAGTCAGGGCATACAGGGATGTCCATGTCTGAACAGCAGCAAATCTGAGGCCTAAAGGGCAACAATCAAATTAATCTGCCTATAGGGCACTTTCTCCATTTGTTATCATCAGTGAAAGCAATGCATAATATTTTTGGCAGGCACTAAGATTTTTTTTTAAATAGAAGCTATCATAAAACACAACTGAAGTCATTCATTCTGAGTGTTGGGAGGACTTTAATTATTTCAGTTACGAGCTTTGATGTTCCAATAGAACAAGGTGATCAAACCTAAGGAAACTCCAGTGGTAAACTCTCTTAAATCTTCCTGTATCATCCTAGAGATCCTTAGTTACTTTTCTACATTTGCAGGGAAGTAATTTCCATGACCCATTTCTGAGCTTTCAAGTTCCTGGTCAGCATTTGCTAATAAGGGTCCTGTTTTGCTAAGTCAGGGTATGTGTGACACCAAGGGGTCTAAAGGGACAGCCATGCCATATGGCATAATTAATTAAGACAGATGATGCTATGGAACTGGTGGGGAAAGCACAGGTTCTTTTTGATCTCGAGAGTTCCAGCAAAGCATGCAAAATATAGTTAGGAAAAGTCTAGTGCTTGGCCCTGTGTGTTGGAGAGGGCCACAGCACAGGGCGTGGTCAGCGTGGTCATTTTTCCCAGAATTAAGAAGTATCAGTAGGATATGAGACCTGGATCCACTCCCAGAATTTTGCCCCTACTGACAATCACTGGTGACAAAGAACTTCCTGTCGTCACATCTAGTGGCCAACCATGTAACACTCATACGTTCCTCAGTTATATATAGTTGTCCCTCCGTATCTACCAGGAATCAGTAGATATCCAACTTCTTACCCAAATGTGGGCAAGCTCAAGTCCCTTATAGAAAGTCAAAGTATTTGCACAGAACATATATAATCCTCCCCTATGCTTTAAATCACATGTAGATTATGTTTAATACCTAACACAAACTAAATGCTACATAAGTAGTTGTTCTATTGTATTTTTGAGAGGATAATGACAAGAAAAAAATCTGTGCATGTTTATTACAGATGCTATTATTTTTCTGAATATTTTCCAGGTGCAGAATCTGCCAGTATGGAGGGCTGACTGTGTATTAATTCATGCAAAGCTGTCACTGCACTCCCATTTTGTGTCTACCTCGGAAGAAAGATGTGTAAGACACAGAGGATGGCAGCGGAAACGGAAGATGTATCAAAGCTTGTGCTTAAATATGCCCAAAGGCCAAGTAGGATGGCCATTTGAGATGTCTCTTGTCTGATTCTCTTCCGACTCCTTGGACTCTGCCTCTTCCCTCCTCTCACGTCTTGATTGCCAGAGAGTGGGCAGCTCCCCGAGTGTGCTCCTGCCCTCTGTTCTTCTTTGGTTTTCTTATTAATTTCCCTTTCTTGGACTTAAAAATCACTCTCATGTGCAGAAACTCTCAAAGCCAATTCTCCCTCTATTACCCTCGTAACTATCTGCTAAGCAACCTCCTGGAATTTCTAGCCCAGATACTGGACAAAATGAGCTAATTTCTCTATGCTGCTCCAGTCTGACTTCTTAATCCTAGCTGAACAACACCCCACACTACTCCAATCTTGAAATGGATAGATATGTCTCTTTCAAGGACTCTGAGCCTGGCACCTCCAAGTCACTTTATTCTTGGTTTTCTGGTCAAACTGTTAGTTGCTAAGCCTGGGGTTTTATCCCCTAACAGTTCTAGTGTCTATTGCTTCTCTATGCTCAGGCTCACTCCCTGGTTTAGACCCTTCTTACTCAGGATAAGAACTATCAGACTGTTTTTCTGGCCCCTCACTGACACACTGTCACATGAGAAGAGTTATCACCATGGAGCACCACTGTTTATTGGATATGCCCACACTTAGCAATTCAAGACCCTCCATGATCTCACCCAATCCTCACCATCTCTTCTTACCTTCCTCCTCCTCTAAAGAATACTGAATCCAAGTACTTCCCACCCCACTCCTACGAGTCCCCATCACTTCCACGAAGGTGAGTATGTAACTGACTTTCCTGGTTTTACCCTGGCCCCACCAGTCAATTCTCCACACGTAAGATTGCTTCACTCCTCTGCATCAATCCCTGCATTATGCTCCAAAGGAAATCCAGATTCTTTTGGGGTCCCAATTCCTCTGGGTCAGGTCTGCTTCCCCAGGACCTGCCACCCTCCCATTTACCCCTTATCACAGCAGCCTCACTCTTGCTCCCTTCTGCCTGGAGCTCTCTAACCCTAAGACTCCTCCAAGGTGGCATTCCTCAAATGCTATTTCCTCAAGAGAGAGACCTGCCACACTTCTGATCACACTAATCCTTAGCCCACGCCCCCAACTGGGTCACTGACATGATTCTATTCACTCCTTCACCCACACACTGTTTCCTGGAATAATCATGTTCGTGAGTTCACATAATCTGTCCGTTGCATGGGGACAGAGACCCAAGTTACTGTAGGAGGTCTATTCCAGCAAAGGGTTGCAGATGATTGCCAGTTACCATCTGTGTTTTGATGTGTCACCTACATCTCCCCATTTACCAGGCTGTCCTATGGAACACTGTGTATGTACAACATCTTCAATGAAGATATGATGTATGAATAAACCAAATTCCACCCTATGAGCTTTCTAGTACGTTAAACCTCAAATCTCTCCCTGGCTCTAATTCATGCCTTTGCCCCTGGTTAAGGTCTCACATACCTGTCAGACTGTCGGTGCATGGAGGATTGTGTCTTGTAATTCTTTGCATTCTTGCCATCACCTACCCACCCACACACAGTGGCTGGCAACATGACTTTACATGTTTGGTAAATGCATGGAAATGATGAACTTTTATCAAGCTGAGCCCCAGACAAAACAGGGAGTTAGAGATGTTGTTTTTCAAAAAGAGGTATCTGACTCTGTCTTCTAGATCCCCAGTTTGACATCATCTCCTTCCCAAACCAGCAGCAATTTACATCTCTCATACTGGAACCAGGACTTTTTTGTACCAGTTTTTAAAAAAATACTTCACTTTGTTAGCAGTGTCAACTTATAAATAAGACAGGTGTTTTTTCATGATGTGAGATTATTCTTAATCAGCTATAACATCTGCCCACTTATCTTCACCATGAAAATGCAACATTTAGAGCTTTAGTCATACAGATTATTCCTTTTTCACCTCCACAATTTTTGTGCTGCTGCCGGAAGTCTTTCTGACACTTGCTTTGTATTCTGTCTTCAGTGCCTCTCTCAGGGCATTTGCATGGATCTGGGAGAATGGGGTGCATCTAAGTCCACCCTGTGGCTAGACTGCCATCATGATGTTTGTGGCAAGAAGAGCGCACTCTGGGCTGAACCACGAGGACGCATTCAATGTTGGCTCATCTGTGCCGATTTTTACGGTCTTTGTACTTTTTTTCTTTCCTGACTGGAAGAAACAGAACTTGCTTTCTTCAACTTCGTAGCTATCTTCCAACTACTGCCTCATCCTATCTCTTTGGTTGGAGAGAAGCCACTGACTTCTTGCTTGAATTTTAAATGAATGCAGACTTCAGACCAGCTGCACAGCTGTCATGTCAAGATTCACTGGGCTTCTGGGTGACTTCCACCAGGGCCTGTAGTGTTCTTCCTCTTTCTTGACTTCATTCTTGTTTTGCTAAACTGCATGTAATTTCTCCAGAATGAACACATGGAAAATAAAATTTCAGAGTTCTTCCATGTCTCAGAATTACTTTATTTTGCCCACATGCTTGCTTGATTCTATAATTATCTCAATTTTCTGCCAGGGTCAGTTTTTCTGTTTATTTTTCTTGGTCTTTCTCGTTTATGTTGCTGGTTTTCTTCAAATAGCTGATCATCTCTGGTTGCCCACTCATTTTGGAGAATGAGGAACAGAAGGACTGATGGGAGGAGATCTGTAATTGAGGGTGAGCAGTGTTGCATGACAGGTTTCATTATAGGCCTGGTGGGAGGGAAGCTGAAGTCTACTCCAAAGTTCAAAAGGATAAATAGTTTATTTAAACAACAGCATCCGCATCTCCTGCTCTGAATTTCTTTCAACAGTTTAACTCATATTTTGGAAGGGGCCTCTTGGTATTTTATCAAGCAGCTACCATGATCTGTATATAGGGTTGGGCAGCCCTTGGCTCATCTCAGTATTTTTAGCTAACTCTCTTTCTAACCACCCTTCCCAAGGAGACTTAAATTCTGCTTTCTTTGCGGCTGCAATTTTCCATCTGCATCAGTTGGGCCTCTGTTGCTTTGCTCCATCAAGGACACTTCCATCCACTTGGACCTCCAGAAAGAGATGGAGAGTTTCTTTTCTCCAGCGACCTCTGTTTTTCTTCATTGCTACAGTTTGTGCTTGCTGTTGTGTTTTGTCATTGGGGGTTGGAAGTGGTTATCCGTAAAGGTTTAGCAGCACAGGCCACTCACTTTGGACGTACCAGAAACAGGGTCAGAAAGCAGCAAAAGCAGTTATTGAAATAGAAGCCTAAGCATCAATGTCTCCCACACTGTCCTGCATGCTTCTTACCCCTTCTGCACGTAGGGGACTCTCAGGCCAGAGTCTCGTACAGTGCTCTATACTCCACGAGATAGATCCATATTCCATCAGTAATTCCACTCACTTGGTAGACCTTTATACGCAAAATGGGAGGTCAGTAAATTATTGAGAATGAAAATAGTCCATTGAAACGCACTCCAGATACTAGAATCACTGAAGTCCTAACAGTGGGTGATTCATTCACTCATCTACCCACTCATGTTTTTTTTTTTTTCAATAAGTAGTCAAAGCATTTTATTGGGAGCCAACTTATAGGGGAACACATATTGATCAGACATAAATCCTCTATTGAAGAAGCTTATAGGTGTTTTGGTTGGCTGTTCATTGGCATGGGGTACAAAATATGGTCTTAAGAAAGTATGACCCTTACCAGAGTAAACTGGCTATATGAGTGCATGAACTAATAAGATATTAAAGAAAATGCAAGCATGTCCTGGACTCAGGTATCTTAGGATCTATCCACCATCCCACGGTAAAGCCACGTGTCAGTTTGACTTATCCATTTTATGCCAGTAGTTCCAGAAGCAAGTTGTACATCAGAGACTTATTATAGTGGGTTCTTAGCTTCTGGAGGCCAACACTAGAATAATTAATGATAGGCTTCCTGATTGTGTTTCTTCCCCCAATTCCCTCCCACTTTTATGAGTACTGTTATGTTTAATTGCAGCATGTTAAGTAATTTGTGACTCATTGAAATGAAACTCAATCCTCATAAAAGTGGAATAAAATGGTATTTCCATATTTTGTGTTAAGCTTTGAATCAGCCAGCTATTTGGAGCTTAGTGGAATCGACTCACAATGCCTTCTGGAGCCTTGAATTTTACCAACTAATTGCTATATTCCCTAAAATTTCCCAGGATTCCTCTGCTACCCCAAAATGACAAAATTTATAGTTTCAGGGAACAGAGGCAAAAAGCCAGTAAAGCAAACCATGGTGATATTTTTTTGTAACTGCTGTCTTACAGAATATGTGGATGGTTTTTACCTTTAATACATTACAGCTAAATAATGCATTTGTGAATAGATACAGATCCTCTGCTCACCAGACTTCTGAGATTTTTTTCTTAAATTATGATTACTATTATTTTCTTTAACTAATTTTCCTTTCCTTCCTCATTCGTAAGTACCACAGGAATCCAGATTATTCCATTTGGGCAATTATTGGAATGAGGCATAAACGCTGTATTTGTATTTAACTTACATTTAAGCACGTTCAAAATTTTAGAGTAAAATTTCATTCACTATGCCTTAAACAATTTGGAGTTCCGTGAGACTTAAGAGTAAGCTAAGGTTAATCTCCACCTATCTGTCTAAAGAAAGACCAGTGTACAACAACGGTAGTTGGTCTGTGATTTCTTTCAGAAAGGAAGTTTTCCCCCCAGGGTTTTAATCTTATAAGGTGTCTGCAGACAGGTGCTGCTGCCACCTACAGGGAGGTGGTCCTTCTGCTAGGACAAGTGGACTGTTCCCAGGCAGCAGGTCAACAGGATACATTCATCCAGAAGAAAGGACACAGGTGAGGCCTCCTCACTGGCCCAGTGAGGCTACTGAGGAGTATAAGACACCATGTAGCATTTTGAAAGGTACCACTGTCAATACTCCTTTGTGTACTGACTCTGGGTGGTGTACGTCCACCCATCTGTTGTGCAGGTGACAACAGATGCAATGATGGTGACAATGGCCGAGGCACTGGAAATTGACTAGAGAGGGATCCTGTGGGGACAGAGTCACATCTGGGAATGGGAAAACATGTACTTGCATGTCATTTCTATCACACCAGTAATTGTGCCATTCCCCATGTATATGTCAAACCCTTAAACCCAACACAACGGTATTTATAGGTGGGGTCTTTGACAGGAATTAGCTCATGAGGCTGGAGCCCTTGTGAATGTGATTAGTACCTTTATAAGAATATGCCACTACGTCAGGACACAAGTGAACAGTCTTCAACCTGGAAGAAGTGTCTCACCGGAAACAACCATCTAGATCTTAGACTTCCAGCCTCCAGGACACGAAAATGTAAATGTCAGCTTTCTATAAGCCATCCAGTCTATGGTATCCTGCTCTAGCTGCCCAAATTGGATCAGAGGACACAAAAGTACAGAGCAGGCTCACGTTTCATGGTGCTAGACATTCCCAGACTTAAGGCTGTTTAAATGGCATGAGTGACAATTTGCCCGTGTTCTACTGTCATATAACAGGGGAAAACTCCCCAGATAAAAAGGTTGGGATTAAAAATACGGTCATGGAAGAGGCCAACTGGCATAGGCCACGAGGAGCTGAAATCATGTCTCACATACTTGACTAGGGAATTTCAGGCTTCTGAGAAATGCCTCCCCGTTGGCGAGAACAGTGCAAGAAGATGCTGGCAAGGGGCCAGGGGTTTCTCAGTTGGTGCAGCTCTAACGGTGTAAGAGCTCTGATTTGGGAGGATGCTAGCAAATGAATCAGCCCTTCCTCTGCAACACACACCAGCACACAGGGTGGCCCAGGCAGGTGTGTAATTTAGGAAGAAAACACGCCCTGCACTTGGCTGGCTGGCAGGCTGACTGATAGCTGTCAGCAAAACCTCTTTTCAGTAATAACCAGAAGAGCTCCGTTCACATTGTCCAAAGGGCAGGGCTTGGAACATTCTTTGCTGCAAGGACGCATCCCCAAACGCCCCTTTCAGGCACTCACTGCTGTCTCCTTCCCCGCTAGCTTGCCTTGCCAAGGCACTCAGCACCAAGTGTTTATCGCCCACATTTATCTGTGTTAGATAACAAAGCCCAGGAGTGCCAAAGGAGCCTGGGTACTTGTTAGCATTTCCATTTAAAACCCCAGTTTAAGACTGGCTTGGGGTTGGGGATTTAGCTCAGTGGCAGAGCGCTTGCCTAGCATGCACAAGGCCCCAAGTTCGGTCCTCAGCCCTGGGGGAACAAAAAAGAAAGACTGGCTTGGACTCTACAGGGGAAAAAACCCACTCATATTGAAATGGCTTGCTGCAGGAGCATTCTAGATATTGTCTTTATATATATTTCTTCCTTTTCTTTTGTTTGCTACTCACTCAGGAAACACTGAAGTCTTACACGGTGTTAGGCAATGGGGAAGCAAGAGAACACAGCAGATCTGCTGCCAGCATGTGCACACCCATGATTAAATGTGAACAATAGAGTTTCTCCATGTGACCCCAGGATTCACATTTTTTTCATGTTAATAAGATCTCCTTGAAAGGAAGCATTAAAGGTGGGTGTGAGCATTGGAAGGTGTAGAGAATGAAGCCATGGGGTTTCTGGGAATCTGCTTCTCTTTTCCTAATAGAATTGGAGGTTCCTTGGTGGCTCACAACAGGTCACCTCCTTGATTAGGCTCATGTAGAGTTGGTGCACGGAGGCCAAAAGAAGTGTGAAAATTGGAAGCCTTGGCTTTCCATCCTATGCCAAAGGCCTGAAGATCCCGAGCTTCCATCTTCTGCAGCTGATGGTGGGCTCACCTGCTAAGATACAGTTGAGGGAACGTGGCTGTAGCCATGACAAGACCAACTGTCTGCGGCTGAGAAAGGGGTCTCCATGGCTGCTGTGCTCTGAACGCTTTTGTCCTCAAATTGCCTGTGTTGAAATTCTCACTCCCAAGGTGTTGGCATCAGGAGGTGGGGCTTTTAGGAGGTAATTAGGGAGTGGGGGTGCTTGTAACAGGATTAGTGCCCTATAAAAGGCCCCAGAGAGCCTCCTTGCCCCTTTCACCACGTGAGGACAGAACAAGAGAAACCATCTATAGATCCAAGCCCTCCTCAGACACTAATTCTGCCAATGCCTTGATCTCTGACTTCCCTACCTCCAGAGCTGTAACAAATTTCTATTGCTGATAAATCAGTCAATCTATGGAACTTTGTTGCTGCAGCCCATGTGGACTCAGACACCAGGGCTCTTTCATATGTTCAGATTGATTTGAATCATCAGGAGATAGCGCGTGGGCAATACCCCTCGGATGACCGAAAGCTCAGCTTCTCAACCCTCACTCCCCAATCCCAGCTGCTGCAACACACTAGGAGATGCTGATTCGGATGGATGACAGGGAGTATAGGATGACCTCTGCTCCGCAGCCCAGGAGCTCTGCCTGGGTGGGACTGGGGAGGGCACAGCAGGCAGCTGTCAGCTCTGGCAGCTTTAATGCTGGTGGAAGGAGTATTTCCTTCCTTCCTCTCCTCTTTTCGTTCTTTCTTTCATTTTAAAGAGAGAGGAACAGTGAGAGAGAAAGAGAGAATCACTTTTTATTTAGCTTTTCATATGACTTTCTTTCCTCTGACACTTCGTTGCGTATGTGGTGCTGGGGTTTGAAACCATGTACCTGCTCATGCCAGACAAGTGCTGTAACGGCCAAGCCACCACTCCAGCCCTGTCCTCTTTTCTACCTCCCCCTTCAAAATTTCTTTTTGGCCTCTTAAGTGGTATTTATCAATGTTGTAACAAGTCACAGACACCCCAACTCAGGATGGGTTTGGGGACTATATGCCACTGGGCGGAATGCTCCCCACGGTCGGGCATAGCTACCTCCCTGGGTACCACCTGCAAAGGTGACTGCTTAGTTCTAGTAAACCTTATGTAGACGAAAGGAACATAGCTTCTTCCTTCATCCTCCACTCTCATTTTAATACCTACCCATTCCTCTTTATGGTCATGGTAGCTAAAGCATTGTAAAACCTATGTGTTGGTTACACTGCTGCTGCTGCTCTGTCAGTCACCTGATTCCTTCTGAGCCCTATGCTCAGTCACTGCCCAGGGCAGCACAGTGGGACAGGTGCTGCTGCTAGCTGCTGGAGGGAGCACCATCAGGTGCTTCTTTGAGGAAAGCTACCCCCCCACTGACAACCTCCCAAGGCCTTACCTCCACCACAAGCCCCCTTTGGGGAGAGGCAGCCTCCCTCTAAGGCCCCACTAAGGACATAAGGAAAAGCACATCACCTGGCACCTGCCATGCACGCAGAGGTCAGTTTCGTAGGGTCCGCAGGGAGTGCCATCCAGGACCCTGTCAGCCACCAGCAGCGGGGACTCCTTCCCGAGGGGTGAGCAGTAGAGTTCACACGGCTTATCTGAGGAAAGATTGGGAGACACTGACATGAAAAGAGCGTGGGGGTCTTGCAGGGCACAGACACACACAGGCTGGACGAGCCCAAGAGAGACTGGCAAGGTAAACAGAAGTCACAGCAGCTTAGTGCGCATCTTCAGATACACACACCAGCTTCTTTGAACACCTGATACATGGAGAAAGACCCTCAGGCTCAGATAAATGACAGTGTGGGTTTCGTTCCGATTCTCATTATTCTTTACAAAGATACAGCACTTGATCCTTCAGGCATTAAACACACCAGGCTGAGCAAAGGCACCACGGTAAGCTACAGTCTATGCAAGTCATCTGTGTGTCGAGGGTGAGCCCAGGAGCTGCAGTTCCAGTGGGGGCAGGAGGGAGGGGAAGGTGAATGAGAACACCTCTGGGTGGTGGAAAGGGCTCCACGGGGTCTCCCTGATAGTGCCTTTCGCTAAAAGCTTTAGTGTTGCTCCAGCTGCTGGGTAACAGCTATAGAGCTGTGATGTGAGGCATGAAGGTCCCAGGAGAAACTGAGTGGGAGCAAGGTACAGAAGGCAGACACAAGCTGCATCACTACGCCGGATGGCAACTCCAGTTTTTGCTGCTCCTGGAGCCATTTAAGTTTCCAGCTCTCATGTTTTTGCCCAGGTTGTTTCCTCGGCCTGCAAATCCATCCCAGTACTTGGCTTTCCAGGGGTCTCCTATGACCCCAGTCGCTTCTAGTCCAGAGCTCTCTCTCCTCCTCCATCTCTGACATGAGTCATTAGTCTGCTGTCCTGTAGTTATTTGAACAGATCTTACAGGTAAAGGGATTTCTTACAAGGCAGGCCTCATTGCTAATGGAATGGAAACAGGGTGGATCTTAATTACAGGTTGAGTATTCCTAATATGAAAATCCAAAATCCAACATGCTTCAAATTCTAAAACTTTTTGAGTTGTTTTCTGACATGCCAACACAAGTGGAAAATTCCACACCTGACATCATATGGTGCTCAGATTCAAAACACATTAAAAATACCTTCAGGCAATGTGTATGTGGAACATAATTTTATATTTACTGGGTTCCCATCCTCAAGATATCTATGTATGCAAATATCCCCAAATCAAAGGGGAAAAAAATCTGGAATTTGAAACACTTCTGGTCCCAACCATTTGGGATGAGAGATTCTCATCCCATACCTTAAAACTGAAGCACTGGTGGGATGGAAACCCTTTAGGGATGTCGGACCAGGCTTTCATCTTCTGTCCCTAGACTGGGCCCAAAACCTAAGCTCACAGAAGGACTTGGTGAATATTTCTGAACAAATGAATGGATTTTGTTTTCTGTGAATAATGGAGCAAGAGGAATACAGCTTCTCTCTTTCAGTCACCTACCCCTAATGCCATTTATGGTATTACTTTGCAGAGAAAACCTCCAGAGAGTGAAAAATCTTTATGCTGCCTTGCTGTGGCTTTTGTCTCCACTACCAGCCTCCCCTGGTGGGTCCTTCTGGTGGTCTCAGCTGAGCAAAGCCAGGGGTAGAGAAGGGCTTTCGGAGCTGACAAGCCTTGGAGGACCTTGGCACCCCACCTTGGAGAGTCCTTGTCACATGTGTGCTGTCTCGCCTGGCCACTGGGTCTTTCATGATTGGATGTCAGTCACTGGTCAACCCATTCAGATGGAGATCATCTTAAAGCACTAGCAAGAAGCTCCAGGGATTAGAAGGAAATGCTCGATTCAATTGTGGGAAAACTTCTCCGAAGAGTCAATTGGAGAATTTTAGTTTCCCAGGGAAGCAATGTAATAGTGCTTCAACACTTCCTCCATCACCAAGCATGGCCTGGGCCCTGCCTCGCACAAGGCCCTCTATAGGGTCTTCTGGGGAAAGAAGAATGAGTTAATCATACTTTTTGAGGCCCTATTGGTATCATGGACACCCATGGAGCACACCCTGGATCACGTAAAATGTGACAAGTCCCAAGAGATGAGCCTAATGTGAGCTCTTGGAGGGCTGGGGGTAACCTAGAAGGAATGACTCATTTTCTGTGCTGGCAGGCTGGTGGGGAAGCTGTCCCTCCACTTAGAGGGACTGGCCCAAGGAAGTGGCAGGTAGAACTAAGGGAGATGGAGACATAAATTGAGACTGACTTCTAGGAAACTCATCTAATAAGATTACAGTTTGGAGAGACCTTTGAGGTTCCCCAGGAGCACCTCCAGAAGCCACTGGGGAGATGGAGCAACACAGACCTCAAATCTGAATGGGTTGATGTTTCTATTGCACATATTGTGCTACCTCTAATGTTTCACTGTAAAGAAGTGTCCCTTACTACGGATCTTAAAAGAAATTTCTCACCAGAGGAAGTCCAGAAAGCCCATAAATATATGAGAAAATGCTCTACAACATTAGCTATAAGGGATATGTAAATCAAAACTTCACATCACTCCTGATAGAGTGGCAAAAATGAAAAAATTCGAACAACAACAGATGCTGGAGGGGCTGTGGGAAGAGAGGGACACTGTTCCACTGCTGGTGGGACTGCAAACTGGTTCAGCCACTCTGGAAAGCAGTATGGAGAATCCTCAAAAAATTAAGGATGGAACCACCTTATGACCCAGCTATCCCACTCCTGGGGATTTCCCCAAAAGAGTTAGAATCAACATATTATAATGATATGGCTTCATTAATGTTTATAGCAGCTCAATTTACTCTAGCTAGATTATGGAACCAACCCAGATGCCCTTCACTCAACAAGTGGATACAAAAACTTTGGTACATATATACAATGGAGTATTACTTGGCCATTAGAGATATTATGGTTTTTGAAATCAAATGGATGGAGATGGAAAGAATTATGCTAAGTGAAGTATCCCAATCTGAGAGACTCAAGGGCCGAATGGTTTCTCTCATCTGTGGAAGCTAGAATACATGGGGAAGCAGTATGCTAGACGGCTAAGCTAACAATAACTTCAAATTGTACGATTCTTAATGCAACAGGGAGATGACTCCCTAGGATACTTGGAGGCATAGGGTGGGGGATAGGGTAGGGGGAGGGCTTAGGAAGAACAGCTAGGAGACTGAAGGGTGGGAATATGGAGGAATCATCTCAGAAGGAGATCTCTGACCTCCATGATATATCTATTTAACTCAGGGGTTCTTCTGGGGGAAAGAGCAATATGGGGAACCCAAGCTGGGCATCCATGACATGGCATTAGCCTTGGATAACTAAGTATACATACATTTGTTCTTGAATGTTTGATAATGTTTCCCCCTCAATTATAACTCTATATCCATCTAATAAAAAAAAAGAAGTATCCCTTAACCAAAATGGTTTGAACTGTGCATGTAAATTACCTGTAGACTGAAGCTGACTCAATACTGGGAGTAAATGAGCTTTGAGGAGATTCATTCCACACCAGTGACAGTGATGATAAAACCACACATATCATTTATGACCTACTATATGCCAGGCAGCTGCTAAGTTGTATCTACATATTCCAGGTGCATGCTGCCATTGTTCCATCATACAGACAAGCACGCAGAGCACACTGAATGTGCATGCTTGTCCTCAGCTGTCAGGACCACACACCATGACCTCTTCACTCCAGCTCGGTTCCCTTTCCACCATCACTGCCTGCTCAATGCAGAGTTCTTAGGGCCGAAACACCAGGGGAAAGTGATATTGCTGAAAACAAGTCATTAGGCTCGCAGACATTTCTAGCTTCTGAGTGTATACACTCATTTCAGCAGAAACGGAAAAGGGATTTGGGTAGAGGCTATTTATTTTGAGGAAAGGTGGAAAGACCAGCCTGGAAAGGGACAGAGGTTGTTTGTCAGGACTTTTTGGTATGAGGATCAGAAAAGTGCAGAGCACCTTGGTTACTCCAAAGCAGGAGTAACCTCTGATGGATAAATACTGGCCATGACCCAAGGTAAGAGGGTATGCTCTACTCCACCTGCCCTTGACTCTCCCACCCACAGACACTGGCCCATGGCCCTGGCAGTCTGGGACACCTGGACTCCACAACAGTATCCAGAGGAGCGGCTTCCTTCCTTGGCTTGGATGGACTTCCCTCCATGTGTTTATCTCCCTTTTTGAGGACTCCGCTCAGAATTCAGAGTTATTCCTCCCTCTAGCAGAGTCTACTGAAGGGAGTGAAGATAACCTATTTGAAATGTGAGGCAGTCAGCACTCTTCAAAACTCTCTACTATGTTCCTAATGTAGATGGAGGTCAAATCTTCAAAGTTATACAGCCACACATGTCAAGGCAAGATGCTTGACCATCCCTCCAGCCTTCTGCATGGCTGGTATGTGCTGAGAGGAAATCCTGATTGAGGCTGATCTGTCCTTGGGCAGACTGGCTTCTCATCGGCCTGCCTGTTGCCTCTGTTGATTGGACCAACAGTGATGACCTGACTGTGGCCAGGCCAATCAGTCTCTCTCCTGAGATCTCACAAATGGAATTCAGATATAAAGAGTTCATTTCTCCTCATGGTTGACAGATCCCAAAGAAGGCTTATACTCTCTTATCTATAGTTCAGAAATATAAAAAGTTCTGAAAATTGTGTTTTTGTATAGTTTTGGCAAATACATGTGGAAGTAAAACCATCCCCGACTAATAATAATTAGTATCTCCCACAATGAGGTGGTCTGTAAGTTCCTTGGAAGAGTTATCTGTGTCTTACCATAGGATGGCACCCACGGGAGATCTCACCAGGGACCTTAATATTTGGTTGATGCACTGCTATTACTTTTATAACACTTAAATGCTCTGAATTCTGAACCATATCTGGCCCCAAAGGATTTGAATAAGGGATGTGGATTTATATAAGAATATGCTGAGGGCTGCCCTACCAGCCTGCATCTGAACAAGTTATAAAAAAGTCAGTCTGCAGTGGGGGCTGGTGGTCAGGACCATGGAGACTATGGAGAATGGTCCTGATAGCTTCAGAGGCTCTGGCCTCAGACTCTCATCCTGGCCTTGGATCCTTTGAGATTTGTTGCATGCTTGCCACAACTTCCTTCCTTTTTCTTTAAGCAGCTCTGGGCAGCCTGGCTGAGCTGGAGTCAGAGAGCCCTAACCATTACACCTCTCATCCTCCAGACCCCTCAGACCTGGGGGGGTTTGCAGCAGCAGGGAGGAGGAGGCGGGTCTATACCACCATGTTTAGACACAGCCTTCACCAAGCCTTCTGACACCTCAGTGGGCATACAGCCTGCCTCTGCCCTGGGCAGACAGGCCTGAACCTTTGGAGGTTTCCACCCATGAGACTCCACGGGGAAGGCAGGAACAGGGAGGGTTTGGCAACTGGCCACCTCAATGGGTTTCTGTCTGAGGCTTTTCCACATAGAAATCTTTCCTAAGGAGAGCCTTTGTCTTGTTTTGGAGGTGGTATGGATTTGCGGTCCTGAGTTGCCCACCTTGGAAAGTCTACCTCTGCAAGAATTCTTTAAAAAAAGAGAAAGAGAGAGAAAAGAAAAAATATTGCTTCTCCTTTCTTGAACTGTGCGTCACTCGCCAAAGAATTCCGCAGCGATAGCAGTGTTATGAATAGGGTAGTCATAATGGGCTTCAGAAGAGCCCGGAGCCAACCACAGGAATCGTTCCTATCACGGCTGAGCTAGAATTGTGCCTTTTAGAAAGCAAGTTTTGAGAGGAACACTTATAATCTGCCTGCTGAATTGGCCATTTATTATTTTGTTTTCACCCTTGTGAAATGCTCCTTTAAAAAAGCTGGCTTCTGTTTATATTTGAGGAATAAATGCAGCCAAATATGCAAGAAGTCACGATTCCACCCCAGAGGAGGACGTGTCAAGCTACCCATGCAAAGCCCTGAACTCAGGGTCTCTCCTTCAAGGGCAAGATGCTTATGGCCTGTGAGCTGTCCTCATCAAACAGGGTTGCACTTTTCAGATCAAAGGCAGTGGCACTATAGCTAGTTATTTATTACTTGGACAGAAAGAAACAAAAAGCAACTGGGTGAAAAGATGTATTCTCAACCCAATGAGGTCTGCATGGAGCTTTGCCATGAGGCTTCCTGGATGGGGGATCTGGGCAGACAGAATTCTTAGCCACTGTGATGATAAGGGAACCAAAGAGCTCAGCCATCCAAAAGTGGTTAGAAGTAAAGTAGAAGTTGAAGCTGGATTTGGAGAAATCTGTGGAAAAAACGGACATTGAACTGGGATTTCTGCATTGAAAAAATGAGGCGGGAGAACTTAAAACTGAAGCAAGCAACCAAGGAAAGAATAACAACTTGGTGCCGAGTGGAAATGTAAAAGCAGTGAGTCTGCCTTAGATCTGACCTCTTCTGGCTCCAGAAAAGAGGGAGAGCACAAGAAAGAGGTCAAAAAGTGTCTTCATCTGGCCTTTGGGACACAGGTGTAGGTTCACTGAAATAGGTTGCTTCTCAGCAGAAAAGGCCACTGAGTTGGAAAAACAGCAGCTCTCTCTGGGACTATCTTGCTCCAGATTAGGGGTCTGAATGTGCCTGAGATGACTGGAAGCCCCTGATCTCCTCTTGCAGCAGAACAACATTCAGGCTGGGAGGCAGGTTCTCTTTTTGTGAGGCTTGCCTCTAGCTGTGCATGTCCTTTTGGGAGAGAGGATCTTCCTTCTTCCTCCTCTGCAGGGAAAGTCAGGGGTGCCAAGGTTGAGCTTCTCTTGAAATCTGCTGCTGAGGGACAGCACAGCTACAACGACCCAGTCCCCAAAGGTGGTATTTGTTTAAATAAGGAAAATGTCCAAGGAGCTCTCCAATATTTCTGAATGAGTCCTCAGATGAGCTGGTTGGTATTCCCTGCCGCCACTTAGAACATCATGAGTCATTGCACAGTTCCACTCAAAATTGATGGTCAGGCTTTTGAGCTAAAAGCTATGAATCTGAAGCTGTTGTTGCTGGTGATGTCTGATACCCTCAGCTACGCACGGATGAGATCCTAATTACAGAGGGCAAAATGGAGATTTCAAAGGTTCTTCCCATCACAGGGAGAAACCCCAAGACCTGGCACCAACCACTGTAAAACACTTACTTAAGAGGCTGTCTGAAAACCAGGCCCAGTTGTTTCAGTTCTTAAAGCGCCTTCACTCTGTACCCATGAAGTCACAGTTTCTGTCTTCTTCAAGCATTGGGAGTCAGATGATAACTGGTTATTTTCAGAATCAACTTTACTCCTCCAGAATGGGGTTGGCTCCCTCCCTTGCCTCTCATCAGCCGCAGGAACTTAGACATGTCACATAACCTGTCGCCTCTCATCTTCGGCACAACTTGTCTTGCATATTCAATGAGATGACGTATGTAGAGCTAACTTGTGCCTGGCATGTGGTATGCTCAGTAAATGGGACCATTTTGTCAGCATTACAACACAAAGTCTCATTTCCTGAAAAGGAATAGGTGGGGAGGAATAAAAAAAAAAAAAAAAGACACCCCAAACTAGGCCCTGAGGTGTCCTCACTTACAATAAACAGACATCATCAGTCCTATAGACCTGACCCACCACCTAGAATTTTATCAGCCATTGGAAATTCTGGCAGCAGCCCAGTGGTGCAAAGTCTCTTGATTTGGAAGAAAGTTCTTGGAAAGAACATGTGACCTGTGCTTATTATCATCTTACTCATATTTTACACTGTTCTTCAAAATTTCCCAAACACCCCAAAGAGTAAAAGCCAATCCAAAATAAACCCAGAAAAGCAACGCAGGAAAGAATCACTGTTGGAAAACAAAACAGTGCATGTGCAAACACACTCCTACTCCTATAAAGTCTTGCTCTCAGACTTTGTCCTTGTCCCTCAGCACATGGTGCCAGGGAGTGGGCTTCCTGAATCCCTGATTTGCTGCAAATGGGGGTACAGGATGAATATGGCCTGTTGCCCTGAGAGCTGTTCTTGAGAGCTTTTAGAGAGCTGGGTCATTCAAATTCAACCCCACTGATCCAGAAGTGAGGCCACGGCTGGCTTGGGCAGAGGACTGGAGTGCCCTGGTGGGTGGGTTTGGAGGGGGTGTGCCCTAAGAGTTTCCTTAGGTGGTTTTCATTGTTTTCGGGGGTGAAGAGAAGGAAGTCATTGTGAATCAACAGCGCATGTGCCTTTACCATCAACCACCACTGCCGTCAACAGGCCTTTCTTCTTGCTGCTCAGTCGGTCATGTGCTTGGCATTGCTGGTCTCGGAAGCTGGGCAGACCCTTAGGACAGGGCAGATTCTCACAGACCGCGTGCTCCACACTGGCACCCAGACAGTGTGTGCCTCCAGGCCCGGGGCTAGAAGGAAGAAGAAGATCGACATTAACCAGCCAGTACTGTGGAAATAACAGGGGCACACCATAGCTGTCCCTCTTGCCAAAAGTGCACAGGGGTGGAGAAAGATTCCTAAAGCAAGCCATTTGCTCCGGAGGAGGCAATCCTGGCCCCGTACTGAAGGCATGTTTAAGGAAGCCATTAGATAAATGCATCTAAGGACTGTAAATCAAGGTCACCTAGAAACATAATACAGGTATCAGGTTAGCAAAGATGCTGAACTTAAAAGTTGGCCATGAGAATATAACATAGACAACTCCAAGTGAAAATTTTTTTTGTTTTTTATTTCCCTGAAATGAAGATATTTATTTATTTATATTTAAAGAGAGAGGGACAGGGAGAGAAAGATAATTTTTTATTTAGTTTTTCATGTGGCTCTTGTTGCTCTGACACTTTGTGGTGTACATGGTGCTGGGGTTCGCACCCACATCCTTGCACATGCCAGGCAAGCACTGTAACTGTAAGCCACTGCTCCAACCCCAAATGAAGACCTTTGAATGGCTGCTAGAGATACTCTGGAGATTACCAAGTTTCAGAAAATAGCTCCTATTTACTTTATAATGAAAAGATCAGAGTAATTAATTCACCTGCTCATAGACTTTGGGTGCAGACCCAGTTAGATCCCAGCTGTGCCACCTTAATCAGGGCAAGTGTGAGATCACACATGGTCAATGCCATGTCTTGAGTCCCAGGTACTCTGTACCCAGACTGGAATCTTAAGCAATTCTGGAGACCCAGCCAGGTTCACTAGCTGAGTTCAAAAGTGTGAGGGGCATCAAAGAGTTGCAGGACACTGACCTGGCTGGCCAAAGCATGGCTCTGCCCAGCTCCCCCATAAGGCCCTGAGGTGTTGTCCTTGGAGTACTGTGTCCCAGGCAACCTCAAGGTTCCATTTATCTCCATGATGCCAAGATCATCAGGATGGAATAAGATTTCTAAATTTGTTTTTACCCTATACTTTTTTTTTAAAAAAAAATAAAGAGAGAAGGACAGAGAGAGAGAGAGAGAGAGAGAGAGAGAGAGGGGCAAAATCAATTTTTATTGAGTTTTTCACATGACTTTTGTTGCTCTGACACTTAGTTGTGTACATGGGTGCTGGGGTTTGAACCCATGTACTTGCACATGCCGGGTAAGCCCCATAACCACCGAGCCACTGCTCCAGCCCCTACCCTATACTTTTTTAATAAAATAAAATTCAGCATAAGAGTGAAAAGGGCTTAAACCCCAACTGTTCTGTTCACTATAACTTTTCACCAACTGCACATACCTGTTGGCAGGATGACATTTTGGGCATGTTAATCAATTCTTTTGGGGTATGCTTTTCCCTTTGCCATTTCTTATGTTCAAATGGCAGGGCCACCTGTGATCATGGCTTTAGAAGGAGAGAGATATAAAAGCAGATGGTAGAAGTTTTTAGGCTTTTGTGTCATAAAAGTCTTCAGCAGACGTCAATGATTTTTTTTTAACAGATAAAAAGCCAGGGAGTGAATGTTTTTTGGTTTTGTAGGCTATATAGTTTCTGTTGCAACTATTCAACTCTGTAACTGTAGCATAAAAGTAGCCAAAGATAATATGTAAATAAATGAGTGTGGCTCTGTACCAATAAAATTTTATTTACAAAATCAGAAGATGAACCAGATTTTCAACATGCACCATTGTTTGCCAGCTCCAGTTCTATACAGATGTCTTATGGAAAACATCTCAAGTAGAAGGACAGGCTCCCTTCACACCTCTCTGTCCTCATATGTACAAGAAGGCAATCTCCTGCCCTGGGAGTGGAGGAGGCCTAGGAAATTACATACCCTGGTGGCTCTGCTGATAAGCTCTGAGTTCTGGTCTCCAGGTTAGGAAATGGCCAAACCTCTAAAAAGTTTATGGGATCTGAGAACAGAGGGACCTTGTGTTCTGTTTCCCGACTAGAACATCAGGCAGGCAGCCAGACCTCAGAAAAATGAGGCATAGTATACTTAGGCAGATTGAGCCTTAGACCCCCGCTCCAAAAACTCTGGGCCCAGGCAGGGACAGAATGGATGTGTTCCTGTTCTACAAAGCACTCTCTGGAAGAAAAGAGGGGCTGGTCCCAAAGAGCCACACAGGCCAGCAGGAGAGTCTTCTCCATAGGAACAGGTAAGTTCCATGACCAGGAAGAGATGAACACTGTAGAAAATGACGCACAGCAAGATGCTACTGGCTGAATTGTATCCCTTTTGCACAAATTCATGTTAAAGCCCTAATCCTCATTACCACAGAGTGTAAGCTCATGGGTGAACAGGGCCATTGCTGATGTAATTAGTTAGGGCGAGGTCGTAGTGGAGCAGGATGAGTCCCTACTCAAATATGACTGGAGTCCTTATAAAAAGGGAAATCTGGAGACAGAAACACACATGGAGAATGCTGTGAGATGAAAGCAGAGATAAAGGTAATGCTTCTACACTCCAAGGAACACAGAAATGCAAACTGCAAGAAGATAGGAGGGAGGCATACAAAAGAGTCTCATTACGTCCTTAGAGGGGATCAGCCCTGGTTACACCTTGATCTTGGACTTCGAGCCTCCAGAACCATGAGAAAACAAATGGCAGGTGTTTAAGCCACCTAATACGATGAACTTTGTTACAGCAGTCCTTAACGAGTGCACCATGTGGAACAAGGGCCACCACTGTCATCATGCATCCTCACGCATCTCAGATGCAGACCCAGGGAAGAAGTGCACAACTGAATAGTTTAGGCACCCAACGTGGACTGCAATGGAATAAAAAATTTATTCGGTTGGTGGAGAAGAATAAAGGTAGCTACAATTCCTATACTCCTTGGAATATGAACTGTTATTTATGCACGTCACGTAATTAACTTCCTGAGTTGTCATTGAGGTTCATTTCACCTTCGGTTTTATCCATTTCCACTGATTTCTCTGGATTTAAATCTGACTGACCCACTTTATACCAACTGCCTTTACCAGTGGGGAGGTGGAGAAGAGGAGAGGCAGGACTTAACCTCTGGATTCAGGGGAAGGTGGGTCTAAAAGGCAGAAGACCACAGCATAGCAAGCGTGCTTCGGCAAGTGCCCCCAACCTCTGGTTATGCTGCTTATTCTCCTCGTCCAACCTTCTCCCATACTGTCTTCCTCCAACCCCTTTCTAGTGAGCATCATCCCCAAGCCCCATCCTTAATCCTTCACCAAACCCAAGGCTATCTCTGCCACCTTTTTTCCTACCCAGAGTCCGTCCTCACCTTCTCTGGGTCTGTATTAAGCTGCTGACCAGGAATCAGCCTTGTGAAAGGACGAGCTGGGTGTCTGTCTCCATCCCCTTCTCAACAGCCTTGCTCAGCATGGTCTTAGAAAGCAGTAGAGTGCATCGAACTGTATTATTAGAATATCAGCTTTCCGTGAATAAGGTGGGTGGGAAAGGCTAGTGTAGGAAGTTCCAGGAATTCATCTCTTGACCTAGACAAAAACTATCTCAAAGTAACTATTTTGAAACTGTGAAGTCTATTTGAAAGCCTGCAAGTTCTAGGAGAGAATTTGGCTAGTGAATTATAGTTAATTTTGGTCAATAATAGCTTTTAGTGGGTAGCAGCTATAATTCATCCACCACTCCACAGCCCTATGATAAGCAGCCAAAATGCAACTTGATGAAGCCAGGGCAGAGGATAAGAACCTTATCATTCAAGTACTCAATTTCTGTGTTCTGAATGTAGCTTTTGATTCCTGAGGTACAGACCAGAGGCCAGATGACGTTATAACCCTACCAGGTAAAGAAATGTCCAGAGGAATTCAAGGAGCAGTACTTTTTTTCACTTAAGATGTTTAAGGATTAAGTTATTTAAACTCAACTGAATACCCAAAAGAAGTTAGAAGGCCATAAGGCACAACCAAGAAAAGATTCATCCACGCTTATGGGAAACCTTAAGCTTTCACTTCAGGTTGATCCCTGACATGGCCAATGCCATTCACCCAAAACAAAACAACACAAAACAAAACACATCAGACTCAAAGTTACTAAAGAATTCAAATGTCTAGTTCTCAGCAAAAAACATCACAAGACATACAAAGAAACATGAAAGCATAGCTCATTCAAAGGAATATAATACACCAGCAGAACCTGTCCTGAAGAAACTCAGATGTTGAACTTAGTAAACAAACACTTTCAAACAACTGTCTTAAAGGTAGTTAAGAGTTAAAGAAAACATAAAGACATGAAGTTAACGTATGAATAAAATGAGCCTATCAATAAATGGAAATTATAAAAAGAAAAATGAAATTTGTAGGAGTTGAAAAGTACAATAACCACATAAGAAAACGGATTTTATCAGGCAGAAGAAGAATCTGCAAACTTGAATATAGGAAGACTGAAATGATCAAGTCTGAGAATCGGAAAGAAAAAAGAAGAAAAGCAAATAGAGAAGACCTGTGAGACACCACCAAGTGTACTTTTGTAGGTATAATGGAAGTCTCAGAAGGGGAAGAGAGAGAGAAATGGGTAAAGAGATTATCTGAAGAAAGAATGGCTGAAAACTTTCCAAATTTGAAAAAAGAAATGAACCTACAAATTCAAGAAGTTCAGCACACTTCAAGTAGGATATATACAGGTATCCGCACCACATCAAGATGCATTATAATTAAATTGTTGATGGACACTTGAAAACACCAAAGGAGCAGGGACATATCACAAACAAGCTTCAGTAAGTCTATCAGAAGATTTCTTATCAGAAATCTAGGAGGTCAAAACACAGTGGGCTGATATATTCAAAGTACTCAAAAAATAAAACTGTCAACCAAGAATTCTATATCAGCAAAACTATCCTTCAACAATGAGGGAAAAATAAGACATTCCTAGATAAAAGATTGTTACCAATAGAACTGCAATTTAAAAAAATGCTAGAGGGAGTCCTTCCAAGTTCAGATGAAAGGATACGAGATGTCAGCTGGAAGGCATATGAAGAATTAACATCTCCAGTCCAACAGGCACGAGGCTAAGCTTTGTTGGAACAAGGCACTGAGTGACAGTGGAGGAGGAACAGGCTTTTCTTCCTGGTTCTGGTACATGGACTCTGTGCTGCTGTACCGACCTGTGATGCCTGCCACCCCCCTGTGGCCAGCATCCTCCTGCACCTTTGGACGGATTCCCATTCTTATCTGAGATGTAGTTTCCTCCCTTGGACACTTTTCACTGACACCCTCTCCATGGCTTCCCAGAGAAGCCCACCAGCACAGCGCTTTTGCAAGTCCCCTTCCTCCTCACGCAATTGGGCCCCAGCTGTGTCCTCTTCAAACATGGTCCATGAAATGTCAGCCCTGGGTGTTTGTGAGGGGGGACACCCTCTTTCAGACTTTTTCCTTCTTTGTGTGCTCTGCCTCAGACCCGAAGACTGGCTGTTTCCTGTGTCTGCTTTTCCTATGTTCATTAGCAGCTAATTCCCCATTACTCCAATCGCCCATTATCGCTAATGACTCGTTAAACTTTCTCAGTTCAAAAAAAATACATGACCTAAAGAATTTATGTTTTCCTTTGAGTCACTATTTTGAACAACATGGGGAAAGGGAAGAACAACCCACTAGCGGCATGACTTGCTCCCCAAGTGATTCCAGGATTCACACATGGCAGGGCCTTGCAGGTGGCCCCCCTGCTCTTGATGACTACTGTACACCACCAGTTCCCCACCCAAAGTTTTGTTTTTTATGGTTTCAGTTATCTGCAGTCAATGATGACTGAAAATAGTGAAAAAATGCTGGAATTATATAATTTATACCTTTTAAATAACTTTCATTATTGTGTATTATTACAACTGTCCTATTTATTATTGTTGTTAATCTTTTACCACATCTCATTTATAAATCAAAGTTTATCACCAGTATGAATATAGGAAAAAGCAGTGTGTAGAGGGTTTTTGCTATGGAATGTCTTAGAACCTATTTGATAAACGGGGCAACCGTATAGGTCTCTTGGAGTAACCATGACACCAGTAGGGTTTTCTCATATACCCTGGTCCTGAAACCAGTAGAAAGAGGGATCCTCCATCTGTGGCCCAGTGAGGATTGGAGAGAGAATCACTCTGGGGGAGGGTATGGCTGGCAGGGAGGTCCATACATGGCTTTCTGAAGAGTTCATTGCAAAGAGCCATGGGAAGAAACCAGATTTACTAAGGATCCCACACTGGGCTCTGTGGGCAAAGCCTGATTCACATGCACCCAAGGGACTTCAGGAGATGCTGTACAGGACCAGCAAGTACCAGCAAGAGAGGGCAGAGTCACGTGCGGCAGGTGGAGAGCAGAGGGCTGGGGATCTCATTCATTATGGAAGCTCTGAGTTATGCAGGATAGATGGAAAACAAAACACATGTAGAAAGGCTAAAACAACAGAAACCCAGCTTGACATGGCTAAAATAAGGGCAGTTGGAAGAACAGAATGCATGTAGAACAGCCATTCCTTCTGCGAGCTGGATGCATATCCTTCACCCACCCTTTCACAGGAGGGATAGAAAGCCCAACCTGCGGGCTCCATGGCATAGGCTTAGCAGCCCTGCAATACACTGGCAAGTGGAAATCTCACCCTGCAATGAGGAGGAGGAACTTTTATGTAAACCATGATCACAAAATAGCTAACGTTCCTGAGCACTGACACTCTTCCAACCTGTTATACTCATGAACTCATTAAGACTGCAGAGAC
>PVKS010019168.1:0-38823 GCA_004027875.1 Aplodontia rufa
CATATACCCTCCCCCCTCCCCATCCCCCTCCCTACACCTCCAAGTATCCTAGAGAGCCATCCCCCTATTACTCTAAAAGTCATTCAGTTTGAGGTTTTGTTAGGTTAGCCATCTGCCCTACTGCTTCCCCATAAATTCTAGCATCAACAGATGAGAGAAACCATTCGGCCCTTGAGTCTCTGAGCTTGGGAGACTTCACTAAGCATAATTCTGTCCATCTCCATCCATTTGATTTCAAAAGTCATAATATCATCCTCTGTAATGGCCAAGTAGTATTCCATTGTATATATGTACCAAAGCTTTTATATCCACTCATCAAGTGAGGGGGATCTGGGTTGGTTCCATAATCTAGCTATAGTAAATTGAGCTGCTATAAACATTGATGAAGCCACATCGCTATAATACGCTGATTCTAAGTCTTTTGGGAAAATTCCCAGGAGTGGGATACCTGGGTCGTAAGGTGGTTCCATCCTTAATTTTTTGAGGATTCTCCACACTGCTTTCCATAGTGGCTGAACCAGTTTGCAGTCCCACCAGCAGTGTAATAGTGAAACAATGTAATTTGGTCAATTGAGGTAGGCTAAGTTAAACTATGATGTTCGGTAGACTAGGTGTGTTAAATGAATTTTCATTTATAATATTTTCAATCTATAATGAGGTTTTTGAGAACATAACCCCATCACAAATCTAGGACAGTCTGCAGTAGCACTGACAACTCTATTTTAGTAAATACAATATTTTGGTTTGTAATTAACACAACTGTTCATTTAGAAATATTTCAGGGGACCTAGTTGCCTATTCTCATGTAGTCTTACTCTTGCATTTGGTAGGTTTGCTTTGTAGTAGGTGGAAAAGCAAGTTCTTCAACACTGACAAGTTATTGCAGATAATTGAGATCAGTGTCCTCAAAATGAATAACATTGGGACATTTTATTGTAAAGAAAGGGTTGCATAGTAGATATCTCTCATCAAGCTTCTAGGGACTATTCAGATGCTTTAAATTTAGAACACCATGTGTTCCCTTTAAGTATTCATGGCTTGAATACATGTGAATGTTTGCAATATTTGAAAACCCTTTTGACAGTGCGGTTCATGGGCCAGTGATCTCAAAGCTCCTCTCACCCTACGTTTTATAGGCTAAAGAGGAGTTTATTTCAGGATGTAGAAGCTGCTCATCTGTATTTTCCAGGCAGAAAAGGACTTTATTTTTGAAATGTAAAGGTTGCACATAAGCCTAACAAAATATCAGTTTGCTTTTTCTTTTTCCCAAGATCTTCATCCTGAGGACAGATCATTGGGCATTATTCCATACCCCCAGGATTTGCAAACCACCAATCCTTTCCTAAGGGACCTTAGCAAACAGAAGCTTTGAATTCTCTGCAGTCCTAGGGCCTCCCACCTGGGAGAAAGACTGCTCTGTAATTGAATCCCAGCATATGCATTGTCATTCCTCCTGCCTGGCCCCCTGGTGCTACAGCAAATTAAAAGATCTCCCAGGCTCAGCCTGCCTTCCAGCTGCCAGCTCTTGGTAGACTTGAGGGAGCCAGAAGGGACCAGGTGGAGCAGTTTTGAGTTGCATTAAACACACAGTGTGAGGAGATTGGCCATAACTTCCCAATTGAATATTTATACCAGCCCCATTCCTCATCTTGCTCTTTGGCACAGATATTAGTGCTGAGCTCCTGCTGATTTCCAGGGACCTGCTCTGTGAACTATTACAACAGATGAGAAATAGGCTCCAGGTTCCTATCACTAACACGACTTGCTGACCTTTTTTTTTTTTTTTTTCTGGAGAATATCATGTTGTAGGGTCATAAGGATGGGGGACCCGAGCTGTTCCCTAACATCCCTTAGTGCAGCTGTCCCATGAATTGTATGCAGCCTCGAGCACTGCTTCCTCCCGGATGGAACTGGGCTTGTATGAAGGGCCTCATAACGCCCTGGTTTGTGTATTGCAGAATTTTCATTCTTTTCTCAGAAGTTTTATTTTTGTTCCTTAAGGTCAGGCACTTATCACAGGGCCAGCTCATCACATTTCACATTCTGATCCCTCATGGCAGGTGCTAACTTCCTTGTGCTAAAGTGAATGGGTTGAGTAGCCTCATAAAGATACAGAATGTCTTGGCAGAGAAAGGAAGGGGGTGGAGAATGGCTGTCTATGGAAGAGTCTCAGAGTTATTTAGTGAGTCCTATAAACCTGAGGGCATATTTAGTAAATCATCTACACACAACCATTGACGTTTTCCAAAGTAGTAGATCATACACTTAAACTCATTTTCCTGATTCCCAATTCATATCATTACCTTTTAGGGTACCTTCTTTTTGTAAAATTTATCATCAGATTTAAGAAAAGGCACTTTTTCGATTGTTTCATTAGATGACATAATGAAGTCTAGAAGTGAGTATCTTGTGAATGATTGACTGTAAAATGAAATTGTTAGATAATTAAAGATAAATGATTAGGGGACCATGTTGATGAGAATCCATTGTAGGTCCTTTAAGCCAGAGGCATAAAACAGTAACCGCTTAATTTTTTTGAAAGCAATATCGGAAAGGGGGAACAAAGGCGTTCATTACAATGAGCAAACACAGCATTCCACAAGATGCGTGCATGTGTCACCCGCTTTTGACAAATTTATGGGGGAAGATGGTAAAAGCATAGACTAAATGATGGTACTACTTTTAGCTCCAGAACTATTCCCAAAGAGATGATATGATGGAGGGAACCTGCTAGTGTTCTCTTCAAGACCTGTCCTTGACATTGGCCTGCTCATCCTGTCTGTGTGGTAAAGTTGTTGAAGTCATGCTAAGTAAGTTCAGGGTGACATGGCATTGTGAAAGAGTACACTGAAGGTTAGACTTTAACAAGACAGGCTGAAACAAGGGCTTCAGTCCAATGACGTTGCATTTGGGAGGAACACACTAAAAGCATTCATTTGGATGCCAAACACCAAATGCATTTGTAGATGCTGGGCAGAAACTGGTGGGTCCTAAAGCATCAGGTGGGACATAGGCTTCAGGACTTGATCACCCAGGTTGCAGCCAGAGAGACTGTCAAGTGTCTGAGAGCTCTGCTTGCACACTCTTAAGGCTACTGAACATCTTCATCTGTTGTGCCATAATGATGTACCTGTGGGTCCCATGGTTCAGGAGATCTGGAATTTCCTCATAAGAGAACACTAAGAAGGTCAAGAAGCTTACAGTGGCCTAAGATCCCTGAAGGAAAGTGAGAGACCCCATCTGAGAGAAGGGCTCTTGGTCAGGAGAACTCATTGATGTGCAAGATCAGTCTATGAAAGAAGCTTTGTGTTTGACCTGTGTCAATGGGTGTGGTGTGTTTTCTTCTGGGTCCAAAGTTCCAGACTCACCGTGGATAGAAAATGTTTTAGTAGTATAAGTTAATCTGAAAATGAAATGGGCTGCCTCTCAAGAAAATGGGTTTTTTTAATTTTTTTTAATTTTTTAGCCCTTTTTTTTAAGAGAGAGAGGGACAGTGAAAGAGAGAAAGAGAATCAGTGTTATTTAGTTTTTCATGTGACCTTTATTGCTCTGACACTTCGTTGTGAATGTGGTGCTGGGGTTTGAACTTACATCCTGGTGCATGCCAGGCAGGCACCACAACTGCTGAGCCACCACTCCAGCCCAAGAAACTGGTTTTCTTGATGGTGAGTTTGCAAGCAGACAAAGCAGGCATTTAAGGTCAGTGTAGCAGAAGTACGTGTAGGAATAGCTAACATTTATTATGTGTGTACCCTGTGTCAAGCTGCGTGTACTTAATATGTATGACCTCATTTGATTCCCACACTAGCCCTCCAGTAGATACGGTGAGCCTGAGTTCTCATGCCTGGCAAGTGGCAGAGATGGAGCTGGAAACTCGAGTTGGAGTCGAGAGTGGAGGCTCTTAACACTGCACTCAGCATCAAGCAGAACATATTTTGCATGTAACGCCCTCTAACGTCTTTTCAGAGACTGAGATTCAATTATTTTAATAGGTACCCAACTCGACTTTGTACCTATTATCATGTCAGTGCTAATATTTTTAAGTTCCACATTCTACTCTTGAAAAACCCTTATTTGTTCATCTTGTGTAATACTTGCTCCTTATGAGGAGAGTATTTTCTTAGAAAAAGAGTTGATTTATTTCTCAGTATAATTGATGGCATTAAATGTTTTGATTGTGGCCTTATGGCTTTACCCCACTACTTGCTAGAGGAAAATAATTTCCTGCTTCATTAACCATGGTTTGTAACTGATCTGACAGAAACTTGACTCCTGAACCATTCAAATAATGCTTGGAGGATCTTCTGGATTTTTGTACAGTTCTTTGTTTTCCAAAGAGAGGCTTTTGAAAACCAAAAGGTAGAGAAATGTTCCTGTTATTTTGGAATATTTACTCAGATTTCTTGAGGGTAGTGGGGTCAGACATGTTTTAGCTGAATAATTTGCTAAGAGTCTTAGCAAAGAAAGGCACAGAGTTGCAGGTTGCAGATTGCAGGCTGCAAGCCTTGGAAACGAAGGACTGTGAAAGTGTCCAGAGAACAGTATGTTCAAGGCTGTATTTGCTGTTGCTCCAGGGCCTGAGGTCACTCTGGCAGATGGGTCACTTGCGCTGCAGGCGTTCATGCTGGCCTGTGACAGGTATGAGGTCAGTGGCAGATTGTAAGAACAGCTCCCCTTCTTTTGCATAGCCCACTTCCCTGATCCTCTACAAGGGTCACCTTCTTCCTGCAGTTCCTTGTCTCCGTAGCTGACCTCAGTTCTGGATGTGCGGGGTACACAGGTTGGTGAAGGCCTCCTGCTGGCAGTGACACCTCATCCGTGACACAGACACTGCGCAGCAGAGGAATCACATCTCCCAGCCTTAACTTCTAGCAGAATACCTGGCTCAGGCCTGCAGCTGACAGGAACCTCTAGATCCCAACCTGAAATATGTAATTATAAGATGACCAGGCATTGTTATCTGATGTTTTTAAAGGCCTCTAATTTTCCCAGAAAGTGGGAACTGGTAGTCAGTAGTGACTTGCTCTACTATTTTTCATCTGATCTAAGATGACCAAGTTGTGTTATTAGATTTTTTTTTTTAATTCCTTTCTGTATCCTGCAAAGCCTCCTCCCTCTCCCTCCCTGTCCGCCCCCTCCACACACACACACACTCATTTGGAAGATCTCAAACTTCACAGTTAATAAAATGAAAACTTGCATCACATTCTTATCTCTGTCTCCCCACACCTCTCCCCTTGTTCTACCAATAACCTACAAGCTCTTTGAGGACACTTGGCATTTCTAGAACATTGTTCATGAAGTGTTTGCTGAACTACATTTGACTTCAGATAATTCAAATCTCTTCCTCTGTATTATTTCTATTCCTAATATTTTGTCTATTCATTAGCACCCACTAAATACACTGCACTCCTCTAGGAGTACAGGGAGAACACAATGAACAAAATAGAAAGCATTTTCTGTTTTAATAGAACTTTACATTTTAATTACTTGAGGGAAAGGCTGATGCTGTTATTTCTGATTCTTAGTGAGGGAAAACTTATGAGCAAAGCAAGTCCAGATCTCTTGGTCTTAAATTCTAATTAGCAGATTTGCTAATTAGATAGACTCTGAAAATGTGGGAAATAAAACCATGTGTTCATATTGCCCCATTTATGCAAAGAGGAAAGGCCGGTGTGAGAGTGTATTTGAGAGTCTAGGATGCTTTTGCATTTCTTGGGTCATGAACAACTGATGGAATCAGTCTATAAATAAAATAGGGCCATGACTCATCACCAGGATCTGTGCAGAATGATTCATGGTTTCTGAGTCAGGGTAAATTCTAAAGTTCACAAGTGTAAGTCTTGTCCTTCCTTAGGATTGAAGAAGATACGTCATGCCATTAGAAATAAATTACATCTATGCCGCAGAAAAAAATATGCAAAAGAATCAATACACCAGTTGCATGTGTCCTCCAAATTCTCTCATCTGTTTTTTTTTTCAAATGAGTTTTTATATCTATGAAAAAGTTCACTTTTTATATTGTCTAGACACATGCTAGTATTTACATGGCCTGATGACATGAGGACCACTAAAAAGGGGTTGAAATAGACATCTTGGGAGGGAAAGAGGGTGAATTTTAAATACAAGGAGCAGTCTAGATTTGGCAGAGTAGGTGCTGGTAAGGTCTGTGGTAATTTTTGAAAAAAATTCTCAAATTGCTTTATTGCAGAGATATACATTCTCGATTATGGTTTCACAGTCTGAAATAATTAAAATCACTTAAAAATAAGAAACATGATATGTAAGATCAAGAACCTGGGCTCTGGCATCAGGGATGAATGAGTTCAGGTTTGTGCAGCTGCTTTCTACCTGCGTGACCTTGGGCTTTCTCCGTGTCTTCTCTGAAACTCACTTCATCTAGAAAAGGCTGAAGATAATGTGAACATCAGTGTGTCATTTTAAAGATCAAGGGAGATTAATATACATGTGAAGTACCAAGCACAGAATATATTATGCAAAATGTACTCAGGAAAAATTGGTGCCCATTAATCATTTCTGCTACTGACCCCAAAGTAAACTTTACATATTATATATTTTGTATAAATTAAAAATTTGAAAGTATCTGAAGTTTCACAATTAAATTAATTGCATACTAACAGAAGTAGAGGAGCATTTTTGCTGATTCTTGATAGTAATAACGCATCTCTGTTCTCTTAAGGCTGTTTTAGTTGTAAGAAGCATCAACCCACTAAAATCTAAGCAAAAGGGTCTAAACTGCTAAGAAGCAAATAACTGCATTTTAGCTTCCTGTGCACTGGAATGTAACCCGCCAAGGCTATGTTTATTTTGTTGGGGATCTTTTTGTTTCGCTGAAGTAACATTTTCTATTTCCTCTCCATTCCTCTCTGTGGTGTGTGCGCTCCATTCTTTCATTCCTGACTGATTTTCCTGGCTTACTCATTTTGCACGTGGTCCAAATTGGCTACAAGCCCCTACACTACTTTGGGGCTTCAGTGATACCATTGACCAGATGCCTCCCCTAGGATCCTATTTGAATCCATCAAAATCCAGCTAATCCAGCCAGAAACTTCCTGACTCAAAGTTCACATTGCTTCATCTGTTCCTCTCATGGACACTTAATATTTTAAACCCTAAATTTCTATGCACAGGCTCCACCTTCTTATTTAGATGGTCAGTTCCTTGAGGGTAGGGCCATGCTTGCTTCACTCGGTAACCCTGACACCAGTGCTGAAGCTTTGCCTGTAGTAAGCAATCATTAAATTGCTTGATCCATTACATTCAGTGTGTTTGTTTTGGGCAGGTCCACCACCGGGAAATAAGGAAATCATAAGCCTTCCTTGTTCACTGTAAGAAAGTTCATTAACCAGAAGTATCTACAGATACTACTTTTTCAGGTCCTACTATTCCTTTTCTCCTGAATTTCATATCTGTTTTTCTTCTGTTTGCACTGCAGTTGATAAATCCTGCAATTCGTGACTGCCTTTAAAATTCATTTCTCCCTTAAAAACTCACCTTTATTCATACTCCCATGGTTGATTTCAGAGCTTTGTCTAAGATGGATGTGGCTTACCCATGCATCCTCTCTTTCTTTCTTTCTTACTTACTTTCCATTCATTCATTCAAGTATTTGGTGAAAAACCACTGTGTTCCAGACTCCTGTTCAGGCATTTGGGATTCTTTTGTGAATAGAACCAGCAAAACTCTCTCTGCCATTATGTTATCACTTCCCTTGAGCTTGAGGAATTTCCTTTGCCATTTCTTGGACTGGCCCTGCAGGCAGCAGATTCTCTCACTTAAAAAAAATAATAATAGGGGCTGGAGCAGTGGCTCAGCGATTTCGGCACTTGCCTGGCAAGCACGAGGACCCGGGTTCAAACCCCAGCACCATGTACACAACTAAGTGTTGGAGCAACTAAGGCCATGTGAAAAACTAAATAAAGTTGTTTCTCTCTTTCTCTGTTTCTCGCACTGTCCCTCTCTCTTTAAAAAAAAAAAATAAATAAAATAAAAAAAAATTTTTTAAATCTCTATTTTACTTTCCTTGTTGAGTGATATCGTTCCTCTATATAAACTTGTAAGTTCACATATTTTTCTTACTCCAGTCTTAATGATCCCATTGCCTTCTGCCTTGCATTATTTCTCATAAGAAAGTCTACAAAATATTTATGTGGTTGCTTTTAATTTTTTATCTTTATCACTGGCGTTCAAGATCTGATTGTGATGTACCTGAGTTTGGATTACAAGCAGGTAGGGACACGTGTGTACACATGTATAGTGTTTCCTGTTTCAAAGGTGGATGGTATGGTATTTGTAAAATATTCAGCCTTTCTTTCCTTAAATATATTTTCTTTCTGAAGCCCGCTTCTCTCTCTCTGTTGCTTCAGTTGCATGAATTGCACGAAGGTTAGGTTTCTGATATTATGTCTCAGGACAAAGAGGCTCTGCCAATTAATAATCAAGTTTTATTCATTTTATTCTTTACGTTGGATATTTCCTTGTACTTTTATCTTCACGGTCAGTCCTCACTTTTTTAATAACCTGTGGTTAATTCTCTCCAATGTAATTTTTCTTATTGCCACTTTCAGTTCTAGACATTTATTTATATCTTCCTACTCCCTTCAGCACTCATGCTTGCCCTTTGCTTTTTAATTGTATTTAATATTTTAATTTTCATGTTATTGTCTAATTCCTTCAGCTTTACTATTTACAAATGTGCTTTTATTGTCTGATTTTTCTCTGATTAATGGATTACATTTTCTAACTTCTTTATAGGCCTAATAATTTTTAATTGGATAATAATGTATTTTACATTACCGAGTGCTTGATATTTTGTTTTTTTTTTTTTTAAATATATTCTACTTTTTTCTGGCAGTTAGCTGCTTACAGATCAGCATGTTTTTACTCAGGCTTGTTTGTAATCTCTATTAGGGAGTCTGGCTTACACTATACGTGGAAATAAAGACAGGTTTAGCCCAATGCTGAAGCTGAACCCCTATGGGATTTCCCAATAAAAGGCAAATGTCACTCAGGCTCTCTGTGACTTCTCAGAATTGTTCAGCTTACAGGTCCCTGGTGGTTCACTGTCAGTCTCATACATACAATATTCCCCTCAACAGGCACCACTGAACTAGTATTCAGCAGAATATCCAGGACTTTCCTATACAGATTTCTGAAACTCATTCTTGGAGCAGGTCCCCACCATGAGTTTTTCTATATCACAAATTCCATCTGCCTCTTCCTCTCCAAATTCCAAATCTCTGTCTTATCAACTCAACAATCATACTCTTGTGTAGTATAATTATATTCTTGTCCAGCTAATTCCTCTAGTGAAAATACAGATCAGTGACTGTGGGGATGCAGTCACGAGGTCCCCAAGATCATTTTCAGCTACATTAATTCACCAGAAGAACTCAACAAAGATCAGAAAAAGAGTACACATTAAAATCAGCAAGGAAGAGGTACATAGGGCCGAGTCTAGGAGAACCAAGAGTTCATTTCCAATTGTCTTCTCACAGTAGGGCTGTAGAGACCGTGCTTATCTCTTTCTGTCACAGCAACTAGAGGTGACAATACTTTATTCTGTATTGAGCATGGAGGCTCCATCTAAGCCCTCTCTGCTTATTCCAGAGCCTGAGTCTTATTCAGATCTGTTTTGTTTTGTTCTTATTTCTCCACTTGAAGTTGTTTTCCTTCTCTCTCCCTTCCTCCTCCTCCTCCTCTTCCTTTTCCTCCTCCTCTACCTCCTCCTCCTCCTCCTCCTCCTCCTCCTTTTCTCCTCCTCCTCTTCCTCCTCCTCCTCCTCTTCACCCCCACTCTGTTATTATTGTTAGCTACTAGTTCATTATTTAACCAAAGGGTGCTCTACCTCTAAGCTACATTCCCAATCCTTGTTAATTTTATTTTGATACAGGGTATCACTAACTCCCCCAGGTGCTAGCCTCCAACTTGCCATCCTCCTGCTTCAGCCTCCCTAGTAGCTGGGATTACTGGCATGTGCCACCACCCCAGTCTTTTCCTGCTTCTTATGTCTCTGAATATTTATAGTATTCTGAACATTGTGTACAAAATAAGAATCAGTAGAAACTGAAGCATAATATTTCTGTCTTGTTTTGTTTATTTTGCCCAAGAGGATAAGCCCTTACCTCTGCCTAGCAGTTGAGGGTCAGACCATTTAGCACTTGTTAAAGATAAATAACTGCTGTTTTGATATTTCAGTATTTGAATTGGTGACACATTTGCTGAAGTTTCAGATATTTTTAGTTCATATTTTATTTAGTAATGGCAAAGTCCTTGTCCACTTAACTTTTATAAATTTCCTTACTAGTTTTAGTAATTTTAGAGTTTTTTGAAGGATTTCTTAAAGTTCTCTATGTAAATAATTATATGTGAATTATAGTTCTATCTTTTTTAAACTCTTAAACTTCTACCCTTTGCCCTTTTTTAAATTTATTTTTGTCTTCTGCTGGCCAAGATTGCTAGTAAAATGTGCTGAAGAGGGAAAAGCAGACATTTTGCCTTGGCTCTGAAAGATTTCAATATTTCATCATTAAATATGATATAAGCTGCAGATTTCTCATAAACAGTTTTTATCAGATGAAGGAAAAATACTTCATTTCCTGGGTTGCCAAGAATTTAGATCATGAATGGATGATGAATATCATCAAGTACCTTTCTGCACCCATGGAAATAATATTCTGTTAATATATTGAATTACATCGATTGCCAAATGTTAAATCAGCTTTGCATTCCTGGTATAAACTGCACTTGGTTATGATGCGTTTGTCTTTTTACTGCTGGATTTGATCTCATGTGGAGTTACATATTTTTCATCATTGTTTATAAGAAATATGGATCTGTAATTTTCTTCTTGAAATCGTCCTCGTCAGTGTCTGGGTCTGGGGCATTCTGATCTACAGCAGAGTGAAAAACGTACTCTCCTATTTTTGCCTGACAGAATTTGTAAGAGATTGTTAGTATTTTTTCTTAAATGTTTGCTACCATTCGCTGAAGAAACCATATAGCTCTGGAGTTTTCTTTTCTGAAAGTGATCGTTCAGCTTCCTCAGTTGATCATTTGTATTTGGAATCTCTGTGTGGGGGTCACTGTGAATGGTACCCAGGGCCTCACACATGCCAGGCAGCTCCCGTCCACTACCAGCTTTGGGTTTTCTGGGTTTTTGGTGGTCATATTTATAACTCTGTCTTTCAAGAAATCACCAACTTTGTCCATCACATAATCCACTGGCTTAATAGGGCGTATAATATTTCTTTATCCTTTTGGTGTTGTTAGTATCATTAATGATCTTTTTCTGGATTTATAAATTTCCTGCATTTTCATGGATTTTTTCAATGATTTCGGCTGTTTGTTTTCTTCTGCTTTCTCTTCAATGTCTTTTCTTCCTCTAGTTTCTGAAAGATTTTTAAACCTTGTCCTTTTCTAATGTAAATTTCTCACTGACCACTACTTTGTGTACTGCAAGTTTTGATTACATGTTTTCATTACCATTTTTTTTTCTGAAGTATTTTTACATTTATTTCTGGTTTCCTCTATGACTTAAAGATTATTTAGAAGTATGTGTTTCCAATATTGGGGATATTTTACTGTATCTTATTACCTTTTCATTCTAAATCAATTCATTGTGGTCAGATGTCGCACTTTGTCAGGTTCTAGTGTTAGAAATTATTGTTATTTATTTTATAGATCCGCATATCGTCTTTTGTGCACATTCTAGGTAGCTTGAAACTAGCGCATTTTGTACAATTATTGGTTGTTAGCATCGTGTAACTGGTAATCTGGTCACATTGGTGATAATGCTATTCAAATTTTATGCATATATTTTTCATCATATTTTTGTGTGCTTTTTTTCCTGTTGATTTTTATGAAAAGTTGGTTATAAAAGTTGCAGCTTTGCTTATGGACTTGCCAGTTTAATCCTTCAGTTATGTTTTTGCTTGTAGGCACATGCACATTTAGGATTGTTGAGTTTTCTTGATGAAGTTCTTTGTTTTCATCATTTTCTCATTTCTCTCCTTAAATCTTCTAGTACTCTTCATCTGGAAGCCTATTTTGTGTGATAATATGATAGCTTAAACAATTCTTTTGCTAATTATTTGCATGCTAAATCATTTGCCGGTTCTTTACTTTCAACCTCTTTGGGCCTTCTCGCTGTTAGGGTTCCTAGGAAGCAAACTCTGACTTAGAGATCCATGTGCAGGAATGTATTCGGAATGTGTTTTCAGTATCAGTACCTTTTGGGGGAAGGAAGGAAGTGGAGTTGGACTGATAGATTTTGATTGTTCAATTGCATCAAAGGCTCATCTGGTTTTATAGGGGCCCTAGACCACGATGAATCTTGGGGCAAGGGAACCAGGTTTATATTCCTGTATTAACCAGTCAGTACATGTAGGCTGAGTCCAGAAAGGATGTGATCTTGGTCACAGTGAATCTTTGGTTGAAGGCAAGTCCTGGAAAGGAACTCAGTTGAGAACTCACTTGGCAACATTCCCAATAACTGTAGGAATTACATGTTCAGTCCTAGGACTAAATGTCCGGGTGGTGTGCTGTGTGTTTATGGTGTGTTTATATATGAAATGCTTTCTGTAGCTCTCATGTAGCCCTGTCAGTTGTGAACAACAATGTGATGATCTTTGGCTTTCTGCTGGATTGTTTCATCCATTGATACTTAATGTAATCGTCAGTGTGGTGAGTTTTGAGTGTACATCTTTCTGTGTATTTTCCATTTTTCTCATATGCTCTTTCTTTTCCTGACTTCATTCTTCATTGAGGTTAGTCATTTCTCTCTCTCTTTTTTTTTTTTTTGGTTGTAGTTACTTTATTGGCTTTTTGTTATATCTATTAGTATTTTTCTTATTAATATGTACTAGCAGGTGTTACATTATGCACCATAATGTATTGCATATCCAAGTTTAATATAATATCTAATGCCAAATGAATGAACCTTAGAAAATACAAATTCACTTCATCATCTTTTGTGCTGTTATCATTTTGTTTCTATAGTATATTAGAAATCTCACAATACAGTGTCATTATTTTTGCTTCAAGAGGCTATCTTAAGTTATTTAAGAGAAAAGTAAGATAATCTTTTTAAGAGAGTAAGAGAAAGAATCAGTTTTGTTTTTTGTTTTCCGAAACTTAGTTGTGTATGTGGTGCTGAAGTTCAAACCTGGGTCCTTGTGCATGCTCTACTGCTGAGCCACCACTCCAGCCCCTAAAAAGATAATCTTTGACATTTATCTGTATATTTGAATTTATGTTACTCTTCATTCCCTTCTGAAGATCAGAGTTTTCATTTGGTATTCTTTCTTTTGGCTGAAATCTCACCATAATATTTTTTGTTATTCAGGTCATAGGTAAAAAATATTCTCAACTGTTGTTTATCTTATGTTTCCTTGCTTTCAGAAAGCGTGTTTGGCTGCTTTGGGCCACTGAGCAATTCTTTTTTTTCTAGTTTCCTTTTTAGGAGAGGTTCATCCTTTTAAGAATCCCAGGTTTATTTAGGGTCTCAATTAAAGTACTTTCTCTGGAGCAAACATGTATCAAAGTCTCCTGCTCCTGAATGAATATTAGAAGTGTTACAGCTCCAGCTCTCAGACCTCAGGCTCATTTTTCAGCCACCTGGGTCAACAAGGTCAGATAGAAGCTTATGTTCAGGTTTCAAGTTCCCAATTTATTTCTGGCTACTGATTTCTTCCTCAATGGTGGCAGTGGTTGCCAGATTATGGGAGTTAAATGGTTTCAGCATTTCTTCATGTTTACAGCAGAAGTAAACCGTTGAGGAGGGTGGGTGTTCATACCAACTGTCAATATGAAAGCACATGCTTTTTTCTTTATATTCTTATATGGAATACTTGTATGATTACAAATAACAAATTATGAGTTCTAAATCTATATGAAAGCTTTTCTTATTTGTTTATTTTTAATAGACTCACTTGGTTAGCAAAGTTTCTGCTACTTGTTTGATTTATTGTACAATCACATGTGTTCAGTAGAATAATGTATGTAATATATCAAAAAATTGCTAGTTTCAGCTTGTGCTATGATGCATTCTTCTCCAACAGGTCTATGGAAATGCAGGACCTAGCAAGTCCTCATACTCTTGTTGGAGCTAGTGATGCTCCTGGTAGCTCCAAACTGGATAAATCCAATCTCAGCAGCACATCAGTTACTACAAATGGGACGGGAGGTAAGTGTACCATCCCAAAGATACCCAGAATCATAACTCATTGTTTGATTTAATTTCACATTAAGGGTCTACTAATAAATGATTATCATATTATCAATACCATATTCAGCATTATATCCAAGGAATATATAGTTAGTATATCAGTTGTCATTCTGTTTTATTTTCTTGAAATATATGTTCTTTCTTTATAGCTGAAAACATTCAGAGAATAGATAATCCTGAGCAACATTTTGAGGGCCTGTAGATAAGTTTCCTTTTTTTATTTTCCCTTATCCCTTATAAATATTGAAAAAATTTTAGAATTTGTGATCAAAGGATTTGTACCCTGATATTACAAATACGTACACATAAACATACACACACATCACTTACACCATTTTTTGCTTTTAATTTGAATTTAAATGGTTACAACAAAATTTTTCATTAAAGTGTTTTTTTCCTTAAAAATGATTTTGGAAACACAAAAATATGCATATCTGCTGTATTTTCTTTTCAAAGAGAATAATATCATAAAATGTAGCACTGACTTAAAAAAGAATTGTATTTTTCCAGATACTTTCTCATTTATTAGACAACAATTATTCCACGACATATGGCAACAATAACAGCTAGTATTTCTAATATTATGCTTTATAGCTTTTATAGAATACATTTGACTTATCTGAACATATCTAATTCTTGTGTTCGCATATGTATAAATAGACTATATATACACACACTTATAAATGGCATACAAGTTGCATTTTAAATCATTCAAAGTCATTTTGAAAATTTGTAAACCTAATCAGCAAAGTAAAATTTACATAGAAATTGGTTTAGTTTGTAAACTATTAATATGATCAGATATCAGCATTTGCCACATCATATTTTCTTTTAAATTTTAAACATCTATAAAACTGCTACACCTCTTCCCATTTAATATCTAAAACATCTGTAATGAGGTTGTGTGTATTGCAACTTACCTGTATGTAATCATGTTTTACACCAAACCCTTTGTAGATTAACATTCTCATTGTTTATACTGTTTATCTGTCTCTAAACGTGCATCTGTAATTTCAGCTAATTAATTATGGGATTGCCAACTTACGAGGATATTTCGTGATGGCTACTCTAGAGTAAGAACATTTACACTTGAGTACTAATAAGACTGAAGAATCCTCTGAAATCAGACGTTATACCTCCCAAATCATTATGTACATGTATTTACTGAATTCACACAGACCTGAAAAGTAAAATGCCGATGAAGTCGTGCAGTGCAGTTATGATTTTGCTAAAGGTCAGAAGCCAGCACAGGCATTGAGGGTTGCTCCTGTACACTCGGCACGCGTACACACAATGAACTCTTCTACTGTTCCTGTTCTCAGGGGACAACATGACTGTTTTAAACACAGCAGACTGGTTGCTGGGTTGCAACACCCCCTCTTCCGCCACAAGTATGGGAGACGATGGTACACTGCATGCGTGTGAGTGTGTGGACTTGACCCTCTGGTGTGCCCTCTGTTGCTCTGTCTGTGTTTGCCCCTCTTTTCTCTGTTCAGTACTTACAAAGAAAAAGGAGAAGCAAACATGATTTTAGTGCTTACAGGTAGCAGTGGCTGTAGTTTTCTTATCAGCTGATATTCTAATCTTATATTCCTCAGGTCAGTAGGTTTTTTTTCCTGGTATTTATCATAATTTCACACAAGCACGTGCATACATGAACCACATGTGGTTTTCTAACTACTTATCAGTTTGTTATGTGGTTAATTCAATCCAACAGTCGTGTCCATCAGAGCTATTGAAGGAGTGAGCATAGATACAAACTTAGTATATACCTAATAGCACATAGATTTTCATAATTTAAATAAGTTCTATTTTTTTTTTTTTTTTTTTTTTTGGTAATGGGGTTGAACCCAGGGGCGCTTAACCACTGAGAGATATTTCCAGCCCACTTTTGTTTTTTATTTTGAGACAGGGCCTCACTAAGTTTCTCAGGTCCTTGTTAAGTTGTTGAGGCTGGCTTTGAACTTGGGATCCTCCTGCCTCTGCCTCCCATGCTGCTGGGATTACAGGCATGCACCACTGAGCCTAGCTTAAATTAAATTTTTGATGTGGCAAAAAGATATTAGCTACTTTTCAGACTTTGATAAATATTCCAAAGTTGAGTTAATATCTTATCCCTTTAAACAGAATCAATGATGAAACTATGTATTTAAATGATAAATTAATGTCTCTTGAAATATTTTGATCTATAGATATTTATATTATTACACAAATTTTCTCCCACATCCAGTATTAACATAGTATCAAATTTTAAGAATGAAAACCATTACACTACTGCAAAAGCACCAATTTTAATATTAAACAGAGCTAATGCTTATTGGAAAGATGTTATAAAAGCAAGTCCTCAAAATAGACAGTTTGGCTGGCCTTGCTCTATCTCAGATCAAACTAAGACATATGACTATTGTAGAAAGATCACTCCGATATGCTCGTTATTCACATTTTTATGATTTTAGTTTCCAATATTTTTCATTTTTGCACTTTTCGTATTTAAAAACATGTCGCCAGAATTCAGTTTTTAATTCTCATGCAGGAGTCTCTGTGGTAAAGAGCAGGATAATAACTGTGTTTGACTTTGTCTGTTTCAGCTGCTCTCCTTTGGCCCTGTCATGCACAAGTAGCTATCAGCAATGTGAAAATGAGTGAGCATGACCATGCCCCAATAAATTTTCTCTATGGACCCAGAAATTTAAATTTCAAATAATTTTTTGCATTATGAAATATTGTGATGTTCCTTTTTTAAACCAGCAAAATGTAAAAAACATTCATAATTCACTAGCTCTTCTGAAGTAGTAATATAATGTATTCCAGGCAACATTACAATAATGAACATAATTGAATATTTAGCAATTTTCACCTCACCGCAACTGAAAAGGTTTTTCTAAGTGTAAACCATCAAGTTTTCCTGGTTCTTAGGGTTAATCTTATGACTTATATGGTCACGAGAAAGGAAAGGACTTATGAGTCAGGAGCACCATGGATCTGGACCTTAGGGCTATTCCTACTGGCTTTGCCACCTTGAACAAGTTATTTAACTTCTCTGAGCTTCAGTTCCTACCTGTAAAAAAGGAGGATCATAACATATGATGGCAAAGCTTTTTGTCATTAGAGAATTTATAGAAATTGCTTAGCAACAAATATTAGTATATTTTTCTTCCTATAATTAATAATTTCATATTAAGTAGGCACAGTTTTTAAAGGAAAATAAAAACTTGCATTTTATTTAAAGAATGAATCCCTAATATTTTGTCAGGTAAAAATTCTATGGGGTATAGAAATGTATAAACTGCACCAAAGAAGACAAACTTTTGGTAGCAAAACATTATGTATACTTGATTATTGGTGATGTAGTCTTGATGGCATACTGATAATGGAAATTGTAAGGAAATTTTGGGGGGAGGGGTACCAGAGATTAAACCACTGAACCACATTCCAGCCCATTTTTTTATTGTCTTTTATTTTGAGACAGGGTCTCACTAAGTTGCTGGGGCTGTCATTGAACTTGAGCTCCACCTGTATCAGCCTCCCAAGCCACTGAAATTCTGTAATTCCAGTGCCACTGCACCTGGTGAATTTTAAGGAATTCGTTGTTTTGAGTTTTTGTTGTTGTTGTTTTTTAAGAGAGAAGAACAGTGTGAGAGAGAGAGACCGAGAGAATCAATTTTTATGAATTTTTCACATGTCTTTTGTTGCTCTGACACTTAGTTGTCTACGTAGGTGCTGGGGTTTGAACCCTTGTACTTGCGCATACCAGGCAAGCACTGTAACCGCCAAGCCACCACTCCACCCGCAGTTTTAAGGAATTTTTAATGGCAAATGTTATGTCATATACACCAAACATTAGTTGTGTAATCTCTCCCATTGAGAATAAACTATTGTATTTTTATTTCAAGGTTTTATTGTTTGACTTAATCACGTTGTAGAAATATACTAATAAAACAAAAAAAGGTAAACAATAATTTAGTGGCTTTTCAAAACCTTTCCGTGAACTTTGAGAATAATTTTTTTTAAAGAGAGAAGGACAGTGAGAGAAAGAGAGAGAGAGAGAGGAGAATCAATTTTATTTAGTGTTTTCATGTAGCTTTTTTGCTCTGACACTTTTTTGTGTACATGTGCTGGGGTTCGAACCCATGTTCTCATGCATACCAGGCAAGCACTGTAACTGCTGAACCACCGCTCCGGCCCAAGAATAATTTTAATTATGTAGTTTTAATATCTGTAAACAGCATTACCTTAAGATCCTACATTGGTGTTGCTTAAGTGTGTTACATTATTATTATTATTACTTTTAAAGAGAGAGGGACAGTGAGAGAGACGGAGAAAGAGAGAAACAACTTTATTTAGTTTTTCACATGGCCTTCGTTGCTCCAACACTTAATTGTGTATATGGTGCTGGGGTTTGAACCCAGGTCCTCATGCTTGCCAGGCAAGCGCCAAAACCACTGAGCCACTGCTCCAGCCCCCACATTATTTCTTAAAGTAATTTCAGATGTTTTGTTGCCTTAGTCCTAATTATACATCTGTAGATTTATATGAAATTTAGATTTTCCTTTTAAAATGTATTTGTAAAATTGTTAGAATATGAATATAGAATAAATGCAATTATACCTTAGCAAACAAACGATTCCCAGACTTTGTGAGCCATACGCACTCGGCTGTGCTGCTATTGCACAAAAGTAGCCATAGACAATACAGTCCCTAATCAGAAGACCCTGCCTGTGTTCAAATAAAAGTGATTAATAAACACTGAAATTTGAATTTCATAAAATTTTTGTACCCCAAAATATTATTTTGGTATCTTTCAGCTATTTAAAACCATTCTTAGCACATAAATCATACAAAAACAGGCTGTGGGTCAGATTTGGAGCAACCCTAATACTTATTTTTTTGTGTGCATACATGAAGTGTGTTGTATCTATGAGAAGACATGCCAGCTGTATGGAAAGTTCCTTCCAGATATAGGAGATTTCAGATTCTAATTTGTTTAGATGTCATGAGTTCTGAGAAGCTATTTTATATACAAAAATGTTAGATCTATTGGGAATGCTTACGACAAAGTCTAAGATAGTGAATTTTCACTTCCTTGTTTAATTAAGAAGTGTCAAGTTCCAATAGTATGCCAGGCTCTGTGCTAGGAAATGGGAAACCCAGTGACATAGAGTACATGCTACTAGCCATCCAGGGGCCACATGCTGAGCAGAGGGAAACAGATGAGTAGAAAGAGAAAATATTTGATTCTACCAAAAATTATTCTGATCAGCTTTATTGTGATTTTATCTTTGAAATCTATGTATCAAAGAATCTTCCAGAATTTTTAACATGTAGATGACTCTCCCACGTGTAAAGAAAAGTTATTATTTACAGGCTGGAGTGGTGGCTCAGCAGTTACGGTGCTTTCTTTGCATGCGTGAGTCTGTGGGTTTGAACCCCGGCACCACCTACACAACGAAGTGAGGAAACAGTGAAAGCCACATGAAAAACTAAAAAGTTATTATTTGCTCAATAGAGTCACCTACTACTGTGGCTCAACTCTTCTCAGCTTTTAAGAATGAAAGTCATACATTGCTTCATATTTTATGAAAATTACTCTATGGGTAGTTAGAAATGAAAGACACTAATGTGTACTCATAGGAATTTAAGTGAATATATTGGTCCAGACAAACATAAATCAGAGGGGGACACTGATTATTAAAACTGTAAACAATGCTTATTGCTTTCCTGCAGTGTTACAAATTGTAAGCTCTCTGATTAAACTTGTCCTGAAATCCTCTGTAACAACTCAGCTGTCAAAAGTCTCTAAGTATACCTTTGATGGTTGAGTAAGAAGTGCATTCTTTAAATGGACACCAGTTCAAGCACAGATCTCTGAAGACAAAATGTGAAATACAAATTACTCGAGTCATCTTTCAAGGATTAAGTCCCATGTTATAATAAATGAACATGAGTTTGAGTTATGACAATAGAATGGACTATCTCCAAAAAAACTAATACTGTATAGTGATGTTGAACTTAATTTCTAAAGATGATCTAGGAAACAAGATAAAGTTGTTTGCTTTTAAAATACCTGTCTAGGGGTAGGGATGAAGGTTGGGATGTGAAAAGAATGTTTTAGTAGCTATCACTGACACCTGACAATCATCACATGATTTGGATTTAGTCTATAGATACTAATTATTTTAAAAAGTAAAAAGTGGAAAATCCAATTATGTAGATTATGTATTTGCATATATTATAATGTATATTGTATATATACATATTTTGACTATTTGGCTATGTGGAAGGCACCCAAATTGCAAGTAGTCAGGAGAGAATGGATCTGACAGTGCCAGTATTTCTTCAGGTGACGGTTCCGTACACAGTGCTGCGCAGTTATTTTATCCTACTTTCATGAACCATGACTCACTTATTTTGAGCATGTAGAAGAATAAAGCCTCAAAACTCCCCCCTAGGCCTTTAAAATCTGATTGCTGTTTTTGAAATCAAGGCATTTCATGTGTGAGTTTTAATTTTCTTGAAAAATACAGTGCTTTTCTAATATGGAAAGTTTTTGCTTTTATTTTATAGTATATAATAATTTTGGACTGTCTTGAAAATGAGTAAAAAGTCCTGTTTAAACTCTATATTAATTTGAAAGAAACAAGATAAAGTTATAAAATGAATTTGTATGTTTTAATGAATATACACTGAATGAGGGTTTTTTTCATAAATTTCAGGAAAATAGTCAAAAAGACTTGATTCGTTTTAGTAATAAGCCTGTTCCTCATGGTGCTGTGCACAAATTTAATTTTAAAAAATGTTTTGTGCCTCTAGAAAAAATTTTAGCATTTCTAAATTGTAGAAACAAAAAAGCAAGATGAAAGAAAACAATATATCTCAAATATATTTGGAATTTGAGTGAAAAATGTCTTTCGTTTTAAGCTTTAAAATTATGTATATTTTATAACTAGTTACCTGTTCTATGAATATTAAGATAATGCTTCTTTGTATTCTAATGTATTTTTAATGGCAACATAAAGTACTTACTGTTTTCTCTGAATTTTCTGTTGTTTAAAAGTTGAAATTATTTGTTATTACCTAATATTACTCCCTTTCTTTTAAAAATAAAAGCAAAATAACTTAGCATCTTTATTTAGCGTTCAGAAGATATTTATTAAAGCCCCACTTAATGTGAAAATTATGTTTACCTCAACAGCATAATTTATTTTTCCCCTTTTCTCTTCTGTTCTACCGTTACCTGCATAGGAAAAATAATTTCACATTAGTATGTGTCATTTTCCTCCAAATGATAGGATCCGTTCTGTTGACTTGTTACCTTAAAATCCCTCCGTTGTCATGCTCCGGACATCTTGATATTTACGCATCTCTGCATGTTCTTGCTAGGGATGCCTCTTCCCAGTAAAATGAACCACCTTTGTCTTTAACTACAGACCTTTATAATTTTAATAAAAGATGTTATCACTGTTATGAATGAGATAAGATCTCTTTCTCTCTGTCCCCACCTTACTCCCTCCCCCTCTCTTCCTCCCTCCCTCCCTCTCTCTCCCCCAAACCTCTCCCTTCTCTCTCTTTCTCTCCTTTTGGTCACCTGAAGCTTTCAAATTGAGATTTATAATCAAAACCAATGCTAAATTTTTAAAATCAAGTCTCAAATTTGGAATCCAAAGTCATAAAATGAATCTTCTTGTCCGGCTCCTACCCACAGTTGTTTTGGAAGTCCTAAGACACTCTCTGACGGTAGTTTTTCTGAAGGCTTTGGAAACTATGCTTTTTGTCATAAATGTCAGAAGGAAAATATGGACATTACACCACAGGGAGGTAGATTTTGCACCCATCTAGGTCATTCTCTGGATTATCTTTATACAGATGAAAGGAGTTCTTTGGTTGGTACTTCCTAAAATGCGAATGGTTTGGTGATTGGCTTCTGCAAATGCACAACCTGACCTCAAATTCTAGCTCTTATTAGCAGTGTGGCTGTGAACATATCCTTTACTCCATGTGCTCAGTTTCCTCATCTGAAGAATGGAGATTGACTGTTGTGAAGAGTAAAGAAGTAATTCCTGTAAGCACGCAGAGAGCACCTGGAACGTATTAAGAACCTTTTAACTGCGTGCTCTTGTTATCTACTTTTTTTTCCTCTTAAAATACTTCATGAAAATGAAACACATACAGTAGTAGCCTATCTCAGTATTTTGCAGCTTTCATTTTTTTTTGAGAGGGAGAAAGAATCAATTTTTAGTTTTTCATGTTGCTTTCGTTGCTTGGACACTTCATTGTGTACATGGTGCTGTAGTCTGAACCCACGTCCTAGCTCATGCCAGGCAAGCACCATGACCTCTGAGCCACCACTCCAGCCCCTGAAGCTTTCATTTTTAATATAACATTCCTAATGACTCTGACTAGAAGGTAACCACGTTCTTATGCTCTGATCCTTTGTGAAGAGCATCTCTCAGGAACATAAGCCATTTTCAGGCCTGAAGATAGCCAGTTCTGGTAGAAAGATATTAAAGCTAAATTCCTGAATTCATATCCTTTCTTCTACAGTAGAACTGACACAGATTCCTCAGTCACCTGAATTTTAGTTTCTTTGTGCATGAAATGGATAGTGACTTGTATCCATCAGGATTGTTTTAAGGATTAGCTAAATATACATAGTCTAGCATATGGTAAGCACTCACTAAATTAAAAATGGTTTGTCATAATTAGTAATTTTCTAGTGGTAAGTACAATTGCTAATTAGGTATAACAGTAGTGTGAACAACTACAAATAACTACTGAAATGTAGTGATCACCCATTTGTCTTTTTATTATTACACAAATATTTAGAGATTACTCATATTATTGTAGTATTGAAAGATAAGTTCACATGAAATTTCCCTTGGCTAGGATAAATAATCCAGTTTTTACTTCCTCTTTCCACATTGAACAGTTCACCTCTGCCTCTACCGGCAAATCATCATGTCATTATTAAATCACGGGTACTAAGTCAATTCAGAGCTCATTGAGGGTCTGTGTAATTCTGTTCATGTGGAAAGCACATAATCATTTCTGCATGTTGTTCCATCAATTAATTGCTTTTCTAACGGAATAACATTACTGACATGCGCGGTCAGTGGGTGTTGTACAACCCTACTGTTCTCTTTTGGCAAACTTAGTCACGGTTGGCTAGACTCCAGCTTTCTTCTTTATAGTGTTCTGCTTGCTTCTAAGTTATATAACTGTACCATTCCATTTATGACCAGGAAACACAAGAAGTGTTCAGTGGAAAATAAGTTAGTTTATTCCCTTACTGCTGTGATATATGTAGTAGAGCTTTGCCAACCAAGGGAAAATATGGTGTGACCAAATGAGGAGAGGCTTATCACTGCCCCAGTTGCTACGTTTCATAATGGCAATGATGTGTGCCAGGCTGTGTTGCTGCCAGTAAAGATTTTGCCCAAATACACCATCTCAAAATAGAAATAACATACCACAAGAGTGTTCCAAAGACACTTGCTGCTGCCGAAGTCACCTCCTCGTCTATGCTTATCTCTATAACACATTGAAAATTGTTATAGCATGAAGATGAAAGACCCAACACTTGATGCCTTCTTGGTCTTTCTTAGATTGGAGAATGTATTGAGAGTTTTATTTGTCACCCATCACTTGAATAACCTCGTAGTTTCTGTATTTGCATATGCCTCTATTGTACTGTAATGCAATAGTTTTGTTTTTAGTATCTCCTTGGGAAGGATAAAAGATGAAGTAGTAAATCTCTGTGTTCTGATTTAAATGTGCTGGAGACTGACTGATGGTTCTTCTGTCTGTTGACTGTATCACAATGTGCTTAAGTGAGTTAAAAATGCAAATATATGTACTGCTGTTTCACATTTCAAGGTTGACTGCCTTTTAAAGCCAGGCTGAGAGAACCAGCTTAGCCAGAGGATTCTAGAATGGACCCTCTATACATGCATGCCCTCTTCAAAGCTAAATTAACAAAACTTTTCTTATCAACTTCTCAAGTTTTCTCTTGCATGCCCATGGTAGCTAGCAAGGTCAGCTGTAGAACAGCCAGGGTCTTTGGTATACATTTAGAAGTAAAACTCACGTGTACTTATTCTTCTACGTAGTGTCTCTTCTTGCAGTCAAAACAGAGCCCCTGAACAGCAGTGACAGCACAAGCACGTCTGGAGATGGAGCGCTTGACACTTTTACTGGGTCAGGTAAAGCCTTTAGCGCGTGTGTCCTTACGTCCACACTGGGGAACATGCAAAGCCTCCTCCTTGCAAATGGCAGCCTGAACACCCGAGCTATCAGAACTTCAGTCTTCATAAAGTTAGCAACAAATTCACTTCTTCTGAGAATAAATTGTCCTAAAACTATATATTTTTAAAAATTGCAGTTGGAATCATTTTGCCAGGTTTCCAGTTAACAGTGAAACAATCCCATGACTTTCTCATTAGAGATAAGCTGAGCTGGCCTCCTTCGTTGTGATTTTATACAGTGTTTAATTAATTTAATAATTAGGTCATAACAGCTGACTTTGTTCCTTCAACTTACCCATTTAAATTACATTAAAAACTGCCTTCTGTCCACCATCCTACATGTAAAAGTATCCATTTGATTCCTTTTAAATAACCTTGCTTCCTCTCTGGGTTTAAAACAACCCTCCTGTGCCAGCCGCTGAGTGACAGTATTAAAGGTTAATGGGCTTCAGGGGAACACATGCTGGTTGCATTAGAACCCAGACTCAGAGAGCAATCCTGCTCTTCAAAGAGAACAACAGTGTGTCTTTAAACATCAGTCCCTTTTAAATATAAATATCTGATAAATCCCAGCTGGACAAAAGGGTGTGAAATAAGTTGACTTAGTAAAAGATTTTTTATTTAAGTTATAGTATTTTGTTTGGCTTACTTTCTGGCAAAAGGCTTTGTTTTTTAAAGAAAGCTCAGAAGGAATGTATATATCAGAAAGGTGAACATTAATCCTGGTCGGGCATTTACAGCATTAAATCTTGCTTCTGTTATCTGCTTTAATATAGTTTACATTTATCCAGTTTCTTATGTGCAAGGATTTTATGTAGGCATGCCTTAAATAAAAAGAGTTGTGGTGTGTCTGAGTTTAATGTCATTGTAGCACATATTTCATTTTTACAAATGTGGTTGATCCAGCTTTATTCGTTCACACCAATTGGAAATAGTTGTCATATATTCACATAAATATTAGTGTTCCAAACAATAATTAGTAGTACATAAACTTTGCATAGAAACTCATCTGTGCTAATCCACATCCTTTCTAGCATTTCACTTGCCTCCTCCCAAGAGATAAATAGGTATTGAGTTACTCCGTTGTTCCATATTGCTCACTTACTTCAACTGTTGTAAACTTTCTGCTAACTCAGTGTACAGGAATGGGTTGTTAAGAAAAGGAATTATTAAGTGATTGCTGTTATACTTCAAGGGCATGCAAGTATTTTGAAATTTGAATGACAAAGCTATAGAATATTAGCCCTAGAAGCTGAGTTAGAGCTCTCTGATCTGTTACCGACAAGAATACCACCACTGTGCAGAGACGTGGAAGGTACTTATAGCCCTGCAGTCAAGCTCTCACCACTGATAAGTCTGCTACTAGCTAGTGATAGTCTCTTTTCCTTTCAATAATACTGCATTGAAAAAATATGAAGACAGAAAAAGAAATGTGTAGACATTCTTTTTGCAATTCATTTATATTTTCTTTATACATATTTTCCTGGGCTTTTTTCCCAGAATTTTCTAGGGCTATGTAGTCCAATAAAGTAGCCATATGCCGTATGTATTCACCTAAATTTAAATTAAGTAACATTTGGTAAAATGAAACATTCTGTTTCTACATTTCAAATGTTTAATGGATGTCTGTGGCTAATGGCTACCATATTAGACAACTCATATATAGAACATGTCCAATGCCATGGGAAGTTCCACTCACAGCAGGGATTCTCAGTGGTAGCACTTTTAAAATTTGGGGCTACTTCTTTCTTGCTAGGGAGCTATGCTGGACATGGTAAGATGCTCAGCAGTACCTATGCATATACGCCAAATGCCAGTAGCACCCTGACTTGTAACACCCCCAAAATAACTCAGGACATTTAAAATTCTCCTGGCAGGCAAAGTCCTCCATTTCCCATCCCACTGAGAGTCACTGATTTAAAGTAGCCTAGTAAAAAGAGCAAAACCCCAAAATTGCTTCATACCATCTTTTGGGAAACTGATGACAGGCATTAATTTTTTAAAAAAATTACTTTTCAGGATATTTGGAAGATAATCAGCTCTGTTTCTTTTGTTTGTAGAAGTCCTGCAGTATACTGAATTGAGTGCTTTGGGTTAATTAGATAACAATCAGGGATAAAGCTAAGGTCTTTCCCATTCATGCAAGGTGTCCCGCACATTTTTCTGGAGATCAGGTTGCCTTGTCAGAAATAGTCTTTACTCTGATCATATAATTGAATCAAGTGTTTTTGGTTGTTTCCCATCATCTGCAAATTTGAGTTAGAATAAAATGTTTAAATTTTAGTAAAGAACCATAAACTCTCCAGTTCTTATTCATTATATGGCTTCTTAGTTTTGTAAGTCAAAAGTTGTGTCTTTTATTTTGAAAATGAACACGTAGACAATAGTGTGAAGTTTCAAAAGTTAATAGACTCTTTATAGTCGTGGATACATTATTCTAATGACGTCTAGATTTGTTCATTAGAAAAAGCATCCTATCTGTTCACAATTATGATCATGCACATGGATTTTGTCTGAAATATGGAATTTTACACTCTGTTGTATTTAATAAAAATGTCTATTTGGAAAAGCTTCCTATTTTTCAGTCTTGAGAATAACTCAGTGTGTATAGCCAAAGTCTTGAGTATACAAAAATGAAGTCCCTTTAAAAAAGAGACAAAACAACCTAGAATTAAATCTCATTTAACTGTGTTTCTGATAAAGCATTCACTATCATGAATTAATAAATTAGACTGAACTTCCTATGAAAAAAATTATATGATGTACATTTAGGGCCCATGGGGTGCAGTACAAAGAGTTTCTTCTCATTAAGTTTATTTGGAAGTTTCAAATATTCTTTAAAGTTTTTAAGAAATTAAGTAGAAAATTAATGGCTTGTCAGTGAATTTATTTCCAACTATATTTAGAAAATTCACTCAAATTTGGTTTCCTAAAAATGTTTAGAACATTACACCTCAGCCATATTTGACTATTTCCATAATTGATTCCTTGTATTCATGAAAATGTGGTTATTGTATTATTGTTATGAAAACTCTCTTTTCCACATTCTGAAATTACAGGCAACATAGCACCCTAAACACCTGACATTCTGTACATTTATGAAGCAATAGATTACGAGGGTACTTAACAGCATTTGGATATAGAAGCATATCATATTTCATAAAATAGTTAGCAACCTAAACCTATTTGTCACTTTTACAATTCTAAAAGTTTAGCTCCAGAATTGTTATGAACAACTTAGGGAGGGCATAGTACTTTGAAGTATAACTATGATTGATTAGACTAAACTAATTCCAGCGCTGTGTTGTGTACTACTTTAATCTTTTTGAAAAGTGAATGAACAGCAGATGGCCTAATAAAGACACTCTGTGCTTGCCCAGTATGGATTGGCTCTGAAGGGGCTGGCTCAACACTTTAGAGCCCATACATTTGCAATACATCTGTCTTAGTCAAGGCAGATGGCTAAAGGAAAGAAAAACTTCCAAACTTTTGGATATATTCCAGTTTGTGGTGCATAGTGGGATGAAATGTTAATAGAACCTGACTTTCAATTTAAAGTTCTTCCAGAAAAGGATTATCTCTGATAGTTCTGAATATATTTGTAAATATGATTGCTACTGCATGTTGCCTTATCCCTCATGCTTGCTCTCTATATTCCAGTTATTCCTAGAATACTATGGTCTCTGCATTTTTTAACCACTTCTCAGAGTAGTAAAGTAAAAATAAATAGAAAATAATATAGCTAGTTTACAATTAGCAAATGATGTTTGAAGCCTCAAATTTTTCTTAAATATTATTTTAATTAGAATACATATGGAGGCATTATATTGCCATCATATCTGGAGTTTATAATGGAAATTTGCAAATTTAAAAAAATTTACTTTTACACCATGAAAATTTAATTATTGTATAATCAAAGATACTCATTCTGACTTGAGAAAATAAATGTATGATAGAATGATTTGTAAGAGGAATGTTTATTTCATGCTCTTAGAACAAAATTCAAAGTGGTTTAACTTGGAAAGTGTTTAGGGAGCTGTTACTTTGTAGGAAATGAATTTTAGAAAAGAATGAATTTTTAGAAACATTCTTAAAATGGCAATTTCTTTGAATTGGTTGTGTACCTTCTCGTGGAATGCATTTATGAAGCAATTTTTTGTGCACTGGTTTTTTTGTGTCTTACAGTAATCACAAGCAGTGGCTACAGTCCTAGATCAGCGCATCAGTACTCCCCGCAACTCTATCCTTCCAAGTAAGTGGTCAGTAGATACAGCTTTGTTAGAACAATTCGCTGACATTACACTTATTAATTGTATTCACACAATATAACAAGTTTAAATTGGCAAGCATCTCTGTACATACATGCATCATAGATAGCTGGATAGATACTTGGATAGATTAGACAAAGTATCCTATACAAATTAGAAATAGAGACATCACTTTTGTCTGGATAATACCCTTCATTCTGGGCATTTGTGTACTTGGAGGAAAATGTCAAGATCAAACCAGAATACATTATTTTTTAACTGAAAATTTAAAAATGCTGGGTAGTTTAAAGAAAATATAAAGAATTCATATTTTACCCAAATATCAACACTTCATAATTCATTCCATCCTTGAAATATTTTTATTGGATTTCAAGTTATAATAAAAATACTTCTGGAAAACATTTTTATTGTTTTTATAACTAATGTGATCACCTCATTGAAGACAGTGGTAGATATTTCAGGTTTAAGTATATTGGGTGTGTATCTGAATTTGTTTGGGATCAGCCAGATGTGCCTAGATTTTGGATTCCTGAGACATGCGCATTCAAGTATAATGTGTTATTGTCTGCAACATCAAGAATGTCCTCAAGTATAAGCTGGGGACTCATGAAGGGAATGGCATTCCGTTTCTTTTCAGGAAGACTCCTCCTCCTCCTCCTCCTCCTTTTTCAAATATTTTCAATTTGGGGTAGTGAATTCCTGGAAGAGCTTTTAAATAGACTTTTGTAATCATTGTATAGCATCAGATCACTGGTGGTGAGTGTAAATATATTCATGTGCATATTCATTAACTGATCTGTGCTCCAATTCCCTCATCTACATATTAACTGGAGTGCAATTAGATGTAACAAGATTTTAGATGTAACATCTAAATGGAATTTCTCATTTGACAGACGAGATAGTCTTAGGGAGTTTACAAATTTTTCCAAGGTCCCCCAGACTGGTTTGTAGCAGAGCCTGGGCTCCTGACATTTCAAACTCCTATTCTCTTCTATATTGTTAAAATTATGCTGTGAATAGAGGAGGATTACTTCCTGGATGTAATAGGGTTTCACTGAATCTAAGCTGTCTGAATTGATATGCAGTCTTTGTTGCCACAGTAATGCTATTTTTCTGGTATTTAGGCCCTATCCACACATTCTTTCTACACCAGCAGCTCAAACTATGTCTGCCTACGCAGGCCAGAGTCAGTATTCGGGGATGCAGCAGTCAGCGGTCTACACAGCCTACTCACAGACAGGACAGCCCTACAGCCTGCCCACCTACGGTATTTCACATCTTATAACTTCTCCTTCTTCCGTTTTAAGTGGGTAATCCTGTTGGCTAGAAGTTCTATGCTCTAGTGTCATGTTATAGCTCAGAAAGAAGATCTTGCTATTAATCAAATTGTTGGTGCATATGTTTTTGAAACAGATTTGGGTGTGATGTTGCCAGCCATCAAGACGGAGAGTGGGCTTTCCCAAACTCAGTCCCCATTACAGAGTGGCTGCCTCAGTTACAGCCCAGGGTTTTCCACCCCACAGCCCGGCCAGACACCATATTCTTACCAAATGCCAGGTAAGTAGCCACACATGAATCTTAGTACATGAGAACCGATTCTCTGAATGAGACTCTTTGGCTTCAGACTTAGAAATATTCCATCATAAAGACAGTTTTAAATATAACCACTGCTCACACAATTTCTCAAGACAAACAACGAGGCAGAAACATGATGGAAGTAGTTGAATATACATTGAGAAACATGACTCATACTGAATGTAAATACTTAAGTGTAAGCTGCATAACACCAACAGGAAACTGAGTCCAAGCAAAGCAAACTTCCAGCCAGCCACCAGGTCAGGCAGCTACTTGTTTGGTGTCTCCGTAAGTGAGCAATTTAAAAGATTCATAGCACAAACCAGCATTTTCTTTTCAGTATTCCTTAAGAAGGTCGGGCTATTTTGATTGTATATAAAAATAAATTAGCACTTTTCTAAGTCCCACTTAACGCTGAGTGATTAAGGGTTTTTGTTCATTTCTTAAGTACCTCCTCCCTATTGATATTAGAATTCTTAATAGGATTATTTATATAGTTTGTTACCCTCCCATCATCCACATAGGATCATTTTAAATTCTTTCTTGCTTTTTGCTCCTGTTAAAAGGGTACAGAAAAATTTTATAGTTGCATAATGAATTTTAGTGACATGGTAAAAATATTCAAAGTTCTGATCAGTCATTTTGTCTATAGTGTTGGTCATAAATTTGGGGCTGTATTCACATATTTAAATCAACTGATATTGACCTTTTAGACAATTGGCTACAAAGAAATGATTTTTAGACATTTTTAGTTGGAGTAGCATGTCTCTTTTTACCCAGAATACTAGGTGGAAAGATTTTTGCATTACACACTATGGCCACAGTGAGCCATGCAGCTTCAGCATGGCAACAGAAGGGAGGCATTTTCAGTTTTTCCTCATACAGGTTTTTTTCAGACTAGTTCAATGTCATTGACTACAAAAATACATTGCTAGTCAAAACATGTTAAAACAGATCATTGGCTGCCTGAATAGTCTTTTATTTTGTGCCTTGATAAATACAATCCATAAGAACATATTTAAAAAGAAAAATCTGTAATTGACACTTGGCTCATTTCTACCCCAGTTTGAAAAAGAATTAAATGAATTTCAGACTTTGTAGTCAAGTTGTAGAAGACCTCCAAACCATAGATTCTTATAGTTCTATGAACTGTTTTCAGCCTCTGAACCCTAATTCACACCTCTTGTTCTAAGAAGAGACATACAAGAACAAAGAGACAGGTTGCTGCAAGGATCAGTTCTGAGTGGATTATGTAGGTTTATTTCCTAATAACCTCATCCAAGTGTTTAACTCCATTAGTTCTCTATGCAAATGCAGCTGATATAATTGAAAGATCCAAAAGTCTCTGCCTGTCTGGTGTGTACCCCGGGGGCTTCTAGACACCTCCCGCTTGTATGCCAGCTTCATGGTGGTGGGACAGTCCCCATGTTCTCCTGTTCAGTTCAACAGATCCACTAGGCAGGTCTACCAGCCACCATGAGAGGGCTAGAGCTAAGCACATCTTCTTTATAAATCTCCCCACTTCAAATCTCACTGCCTTCACAACAAAGTTCACAATGTGTTTCTCTCACTGAACTCTGTGAAATGAAATATTTTTATCATTTTACAAAGAAAACTTCTTTGGAATCTGTATGGAAATTTCCTATAATTATTTCCTGTAATTATTGTATATATTACTACGCTACTGTGCAGTAGCACTCAAACTTATTTCCCCTGTTACTTAGTACCCTCCGACCTACTCTCTCTCTCCTTCCTCTGGTAACCACTATTCCATTCTCAACTTATATGAGACCAACTTCTTTGGATTCTGCATATGAGTGCGATCATGTGACGTTTGTCTTTCTTTGCCTGGCTTATTTCACTTAGCAGCCTCCATTTCCATCTGAATTGTCATGAATGACAGGATTTCGTCCTGAATTAGAATGAAAGTTTTAAAAATGCAATTTGTTCTTTATCTCTAGGTTCTAGTTTTGCACCATCATCTACTATTTATGCAAATAATTCAGTTTCCAATTCAACAAATTTCAGTGGCTCACAACAGGTATAGTAGCTTTTGTATTTGTGCTTGTTATATCTATTGCAGATTTTTAAAGAGTACTTTCAAATTGTCATGTAAGTGTACATTCTCTGTTAATAAAGTTTCTTTGTTTTAAATCAATACAACTTTTCTGGCCAGTAAAAAAAAATTCCCTATCCAGAATTCTTGGGATATGTGTTATTCTTTTTTAGATTTCTTGGTTGTTAAAGGTTTCCCTATTAAACATTCAAACTGTAGAGGTTTCACTCTTTTGGCAGGCAGCTTTAAAATAAGTTGCATATTTTCCTCTTAAACTATCCTAAACAGTTTTATTTTTCTTAGTTATCATTAAGAATATTAACTAGGGGCTGGAGCTGTGGCTCAGCGGTTTCGGCGCTTGCCTGGCAAGCACGAGGACCCGGGTTCAAACCCCAGCATCACGTACACAACTGAGTGTTGGAGCAACTAAGGCCATGTGAAAAACTAAATAAAGTTGTTTCTCTCTTTCTCTGTCTGTCTCACTGTCCCTCTCTCTTTAAAAAAAAAGAATATTAACTAGTTGACCAAACTATGATCAAATACAGGAATATGCTATAGATTGATATATTCTCAGTCCTAAAAGATAACACTAGTTACTAAACAAAATGCCTCCACAACTAATGTTGGCTCTTCATTTTGTAAATTGTTTAATTCTACGATTTCTTTCAATTAATGTTTAATTCCTGCCTTCCTGGCAGCTACCCTTTTGCTTTGGTCACTGAGCCTGCCTTGAACAGTCCCTGCCTCCTCCTAACCAAGTTTTCTTAATGTTGTTGTGAGTTTTAAAAATCGAGCTGGCAGGAATTACATGTGGAACAGGAATGCACGCATCTGAAGGAGCAGCTTGGCACAGAGATGGCTTTGTGATCTTTTGTCCTTATTTCATGATTCTTGACTATGAGTGGTTGAGACTGCAGGGTAGCTGGTTTCTGGCCAGACAAAGCACTATTTTACTTCAGCGTAATTGCTGAGCTTTCATGTAGTTTAAAATGTAAGTTGCTATACAAGTGTTTGGGTTTTGGATTTACTGAAGAAATTCTATTAATTGTGTTCTTGTAGTTTTATCAACATAACAGAGGAAAGTTGGCATTTATTAGAAAGGATGGTGACTTAAATCACTGTCAGAGCTACTACATATTTTATTGAAAAACTTGAGAATATCTCATCATTTATTTATTGATAATGCAGACATTTATTAAGCATTTGCTATACATTAGGTTTTTGACTTGGCATGGGAGATTCAGAAATAGTTAAGTCTTCAGTGAATCCTACCATTATGTACAGCTATAATGCATCAATAAACAATATGGAAAAAATAGTTGTCATTGTTTGATACTCTCTGTAGGACATAGTCTTCCTGAAGAAGCAGACATGAAATAATATGGACAGAGGATGGGATATAATAAATATAATAGTAGAAATATACACTAGGCACAATGGTGCTGTATAAAAGACTACTTGGAAGGTTTTTTTAAAAATTCATAAAGGAGAAGAATACGTAATTTGCAAAGGTTTTTAATAAAACAGATCCAGTTCCATCTGATGATTTAAGTAGGATGGATCTTACATAAAATGTAGTTTGTATTTTGGACCATGGACCGAGGACCAGCTTATCCTTTCAGCACACACGGAATGTCAAGTATTAGGAACAGGTCCGAGTTCTAGGGTCAGAGGAGGCTATATCAGACCTCATTCTTGCCTCATGGAATTTGCAGCCTGCAGAAAGAAGCAGACAATAAACCAGTGAACATGCAAATAAATATGTCCGGAATTAGAAATCATGCAGAGAGAGAACAAGGTCTGACTAAAAATAGTAACAGAAAAATAATTTTGAATAGGGAGGCTTGGTAGATACCTTCTCTATGGGAAATGCATTTAGGCCAAGGCTTTGGAAAGTCAGGTGAGAAATGAGAGCAAGAGTGTTTCAGGCAAAGAAAGCAGGGAAGACTGTGTGTCATTGAATTCAGAGAGGCCTGGAGTTTAGTCAGTGCTAAGGGGAAGGTGGGAGACGCATGCTTTTCAAGAAGTAGACCAGGGCCTGCTCACACAGGGCCCCAGTGGTCACAGTAAGGCCTTTGGATCCTTTTCCAAGCCCAGTGGGAAGCTATTAAAGGGTCCTAAGTAGGACAATAATGTCATATAATTTGTGTTTTGAAAAGAATACTCTAGCTTCAGGGTTTTTGGAAAAAGTAAAAATTGGAAACGAGATAAAGTAGGAAGTGATTAAAAGGGCTGCAACAGTAAGTGAAGGCGTCTTAGAACAGGGTGACCAGAGTTAAAAGAAGGCAAGCAAAGATCTCAGAGATTTGCTGGAGTGCTTGCATACTATTCCCGAGGCCAAGGGAGACCTCCCAGGGTATAACCTCGGGACGCTGGTAGGGTTGTCTGCACACAGCACCCACATACAAGCTGGGGTCAGACAACAGGTGCCAGTTCCAGCTCTGAAGCTTGCTGGCCGTGTGACCTGGGTACAAGTCACTTATGCATTCTGTGCTGTAGCCTTTTTTTAATACATAAATTGGGAATAATAATAATAATCCCACATAGAAGATTGTGCACATTAGGTGGGCAAAGCTATTTAAGCCCTTAGAATAGTACCTGGACCCAGAGCCACACCACGTAAGCCTCTGCTCTCTCACTTGTACTCTGAAAAAGGTGTGTTGCTTGGAACTTTGTTCAAATATCAATGGGTTTTTTTCCTCCCTTGGCTTACAGTTAGCTGTAGGGAACATTTGTTTCTGAAATTGACAGCCTTGTGGAATTTTAGCTTTCTACCTTATTACTTAATCCTTTCTGATAATACATGTGTTTATTTATGCTCAGAATTGCCTTTTGGGGGAACCACATCAAACATGTATTTCTGTTCCCTCCAGAACTTGTTACAACAGGGAATCTTAATCCCAACCAAGGGTTTGTCATCACTGATGGCATTTTGGGCTAAAACATGGTAGATATGTTAAACTCTATTTATCACAGCATCCTCACTCATCATCTTACTATGTAAAAGGATTTTGAGGAATCATTCTTATCATTTTCAAGTTCTTAAAATTTTTTAATTAAAAACAAGTTAGGGGAGTTGATCCAATGCTTTCATTTTTTGTTTGTAACAAAAGAGAAAAACCATGAATATGAAAAGCTCACCTTCCTAGACACTTTTAACTCAAAGCCTCAGATAGCCCATGGTATGTGAGAGCCTGGGTAAGAAAAATCCCTCATTCGTTTGCTTATTTACTCTGTACCTCCTGCCAAGAACACAGAATCATCAAAGGCAGCTTGGAAGGGGAACAGAAATCAAACAAATGAACTGGGCCTTTCCCTGTGGAAGTTGGTGGGAGCGACCACCCTCCCCCTGCTGATGGCCTTAGGACTGATTTCATGAATATGACCTGATTCCATCTCCCCCTCTCCTCTTCCAGTGCAACGATCCTAATGATGTAAATCCTTAGAAAAGTAATTATGGGGGCAAAATAAAGCATATGCAAACTTTAGGCAGATTAAAATTTGTGTGCTGAGACTGGTTTGCAAAACCAGTAGGGAGCTCATTACCAAGAGCATATATATGTATAAAATGCCCGAAAAGTCCTCTCCACTCCTGAGGATCACCTCAAGGCTATAGACTCAGCAACAAATGGAGTCAGATGCTAATCTTTCAATTGCCGTAGTTGATTGGGTTTGTTTGGGTTTCCTGCTTGTCGTTATTCTTGTTGTTTGAAGCATAATAGAGAGTAATTTCTTTTGCAAACAGACACATCTCCACTGTTTGTTTCAGGATTATCCGTCCTACACAGCCTTTGGCCAAAACCAGTATGCTCAGTATTACTCAGCATCAACCTATGGAGCGTACATGACGTCGAATAACACAGCGGACAGTACGTCCTCGTCAGCCTCCACCTATCAATTGCAGGAATCTCTCCCAGGACTGACTAGCCAACCAGGTACAGATCTTCACCCAGGTGAAATACTATTAAATGTTTTGTGATCTCATAACATGGAGAAAATAGACTTTTCAAAAACATGCCTGAAAATTTCCCATACAGTTGTGATGATATTTTATCTACATGAACTTCACTGCAAAAAAAAAAAAAAATTAAAATTGAGGCTTTTCTAGCATTTCAGAGATTGGAATCTCAAAAAGACTATGTCTGTATGAATGTGGATATGGGTGAATGGACCTTTTGCAAGATGCATTCTTTCTTTTGTGAAATACTTGACAGCCAACTTGTAATATTATCTTCGAGTATAACTAGTAATATATCCTTTATGCCAGAGAGACTGCATAGGTTCTTCATCCCTCCAGTCATCAGTAGCTCCTGCTAGTCCACATTAGTTGAATCAGTGGCGGGTAGTTTAATATCTGTGCCTGATCAGTGTTTATTTAAATCCGTTCTCATTATCTGAAACTTGCCATATTCTTATTAGAATCATATTTGCCATATATACCCGATGTAATCAAAGTATTTAAAGATAAACGGAAGTTTAATGGAGAGTCAACATGGTCTCAAATCAAAATCCCAAGCAAATTTTTTAAGAAATCACAAAGGTGATTTTAAAATTACAAGTAAGGTAAAGGAACAGAATAGTGGAAACAATTTCGAAAAATAGGAATGAAGCTCAAAATCTTGCAATAATTAATTTCAAGATTCACAAATACAGTAATCAATAAAGCGCAGTATTAACAAAAGCATAGCTACATGGAGAAATGAAACTGAATGGAGATTCTAGAAATAAATTCACATACATAGTAAAAAACTGTTTACAAAAGTGCAAAGACAATTGAATGGAGACTTTTTTAAACAAAAGATATTAGAGACACTATATGCAAAAACTACATGCAAAAGATAAAAGAATCTCAACTCACAACTCATATGCACAAATTGAAATGAACTGCAAGCCTTCATGTAGAAATTAAAACTAAAAACATCTAAAAGGAAATCATGGAAGCATTTCTGTGACCCTGGGCAACATAAAGATTTTGTAGATATGACATTAAAAACAAATTATAAAAGAAAAAGTAAATTAGAGTTCATAAAACTAAAAAGTTTTGTTGTTTGAAAGTCACTGCTATAGAAATAAAAAGACAAATCGCAGCTTAGGAGAAAATATTTCCAAAACGCATATCTGATTAAGGACCTGTATGCAGAATATGTAAACAACTCTCAAAAATCAGTAAGAAAAGTAAAGTGAAGAACTTTTGTAAATATTACGAATGCGTTTAAGTACATTTTTCTACCCTTAGTTATTTGCAGAACCCAAATTCACCCCTGCTTTCTTTTTTAAAATCCAGATTAGGAAAGAAAGAATATGGGGAGCATGGTCACAACTTTCAAATTCTATGTGTAAAAGTAGGGCCAAAATGATTCAGTTCCATTCAATTATTATTGAATTTCCATCAGGCCGCAGCATTGAGTTAGAAATTGATACTTTATCAATGAATGAGCACTCTGCATGTCTTTAACAAGCAAGACAAATATGAAGAACATAATTAAAATTGTGATTAGTGTTGAGAAAGTGAAAATACTAGATAACACAGAAAATATTAGCAAGTAAGCCAATTTGGGCACAAAGAAGTAATAATAAAACCAATATTTCAGGTAACAGCCAGGATGTGGTTACATCATTAGTTGATGAATTGGCAACATCAGATATTTTTAGTTTCCGGTTCAGAATACAGCAATCCTCCCTTATCCGTGGATTTCTTTCTTGCAGTTTCAGCTAACCGTAATCAGCTACATTCCAAAATATTAAGTGGAAAGCTCCAAAAATAAACAATTTACAAGTTTTAATAAATTTGATTGTACTTTATTGTTAAAATTGGTCTTATTGTTGTTATTATCTACTGTGCCTAATTTACAAATTAAACTTTACGATAGGTCTGCGTGAATAAGAAAAAGCACAGTAGGCGTGTGGCTCTGTACCATCCATGGTTTCAGGCTTCCTTGAAGGGGAGACCACTGTGTCATGTCTAACTATGAAGCCATTGAAAAATAGTCTAGCAAGTTTAGTTTGTCTTTGCTGCCCTGAATTTCAGTTTCTTTCCCCTTGTTTTCCTTTTAGATTCTCCCTCCTGTGAGCTCACAGCCCCTTTCAGTTCTGGTTCTTGTTCCTCCAAAGCTTCCTTTTTAGTTTCTCCATCCAGCTTCAGCCTCCCTGAGCGTTTGTGACTCCTACAGGACCCAGGCTACAGTCGGGCATAGGACCTTAACTTTTATGCCCTTGGTGTCTCATTAGCTCCTCCCAGCCTGCCTGAATCACATGTCCTAAATCTGCCCTGATCCATTTCCTCAAGGATCTTGCCTTTATGACCCAGAGATTTCAAATTCTTGTAAGGGAGTGATGGAGCTGCTGTAGGTAAGGAGTTTTTTGTCTGACTTTCATTATAATGGGAAGATTTTTCTCCATGGTGAATCCATAGGCAGAAAAGACAGGTAACTGTTC
>PVKS010019169.1:0-38838 GCA_004027875.1 Aplodontia rufa
GTGAGGGGCATCTGGGTTGGTTCCATAATCTAGCTATAGTAAATTGAGCTGCTATAAACATTGATGAAGCCACATCACTATAATACGCTGATTCTAAATCTTTTGGGAAAATTCCCAGGAGTGGGATAGCTGGGTCGTAAGGTGGTTCCATCCTTAATTTTTTGAGGATTCTCCATACTGCTTTCCATAGTGGCTGAACAAGTTTGCAGTCCCACCAGCAGTGTAGTAGTGTTCCTCTTTTCCCACAGCCCCTCTGAGACATTCTTGGAGCCATAAAACAATTGAATCTGTGGAAGCTGAGCTAATGAACCATCGAGGCTTGTGAGGCAGTCACGTCAAGCTGCCAGATTGTTCATGGCCTCTTGGAGAAAGGACAAACTCCAATCCCTTGTCTAGAGCTGCACCTTGGCACAGTCACATGCAAGGCACATGGTAGGAATCGCTTTCTCTTCCTTTTACAGAATGTCTTTGCTGCAGTTTTGCTTTCCTTTCCTTCCCTCTCTCTTTCTGTCCCTCTCTCCTTGCTCTGTTACTTCTTTTCTCCTTCCCTTCCTTTAACCTCTGTCCCCTCTATTCCTTCACTCACATGCTTTCCACTGAATTGTGTGTAATGTAAATGTCTGAAAGGAGTCCATGAACTTTTCAGGTCGTGAACTCTCCCAGCCTCATTCAGCACGTGGCTCGCTACGAAGCTGGCAGCTCTCACCTTCCAAATGCTGAAAGCTACCCCTTGTTCTCCACCATGGTAGTCCCAGTTCTCAAATCCTAAATGATTATAAAACCTTCTCAAATGCTGGGGCATATGTTGCTTCTGGATGTCTTTTTTCCCCCCAACAAAAACCTACATCACTAAAATTGAGCATGCGATTTCAGAAGCTTAGTCTCTCTGAGAAACTACAAGATCAGAGGAGTGGAGGATTTTAAAACTAGGAGGGGTCTTAGATGTCTGAATAGATAGTAAGCATAAGCAGGGCTCGAGGGGCTGCATTTGGTATTTTTAACATGCCTGTTTGTGGTACCTGAGGTGCTTTCTATCTGTCTGAGAACATAGAGAGAAAGTGCCCTGTGGTTAGTTCCCTTTTATTTGCCAATGACAAAGGCTGTGTCTGAGCGTATTTGGCTCTTCTTTGAACTTCTTGTTTGCCTTCTTTCCTTATGGTCACAGTCATATTTAAAATTTGAAAATGCTGAAATTGCCCAAAGAACCAACAAATCTTTTGGAAACAGCAGACAGCAGATGCACTGTCAGGTGCAGCACCTCCTCCTCATACAGCATGTGCATCCTACGTGACAAAGTGGTTAGTGAGAAGCCGTGGATGGAGCACGAAGGGACCTAGGGAAGCTGGGCCACTGTTAGCACTGCTACCTTCCAGCGTTCTTCCTAAGGGATGCACTGTGGCAGGGGATTTCAGCGTGAAACCCTATGTGAGAGCAGCTTATTCAGCCCATTCATAGTTTGGCACAACAAACTCTCAGGCAGGAAGCCATAGCAACCAGTTTAATACCAACATTCAAAACAGTCTCCTTGTAATTAGGGGAGTATTAAGAAAACAGAGCTTCTGCTGCATTCTGGCCAGAGCTCAGAGATGATAGGTTGTGTTGTAATAAGGATTTTTTTCCCTATTAAATCAAATTTTGACAGTCCTTTGTTCTTGAACGTAGATGAGACACTTCTGATATCTGGAAAATAAATGTGTTGCGTCAAATTGTCAATTCTAATCTTTTAAAATTGGCAATTGCTTTAGCTCAGTTATATGCTCTATAACCCTGTCAATCTGTATAGCACTTGGTTTCCATGGGAATAAGCTTTGCACATCCATTCAGCCCGGAGTATGAATTAATTCAGGAGTTTGTGCTTATATTGACAATCAGTACTGAGCAATTCTCTTGATAATTAGAAATATCATCTGTGCTGCTCCATTAGAGAAACATTTCTCTGGTTTTCCTTTTACTCTTTTTTTTCAGATGCCCATTCTTACTGTGTCTACTTTTTGTAAGAAGTTGTTCTTTGTGAATATAGTTGGAAAGTTGTTTTTTAAAATATAAAACTAGAGTAGGAGCCTCTATCTTTTCCTCTTGTCTAAGGTGATCAATTTTTTTCCAAAAAGATGCAGATTTTTCTAGTATAGCAGTTATTAAATTTAAGCATATGTCATAAACACCTATCAGACTCATTAAATCACAGATTACTAGCTCCATCTGCAGTTTCTGATTCAGCAGGTCTGGGTGGAGCCATGAATTTGCACTTCTAGCAAGTTCTCAGGTGATGCTGGTGCTGATGCTGCTGGGCTGGAGCATCAGCCCACACCTAGAGAACCACACTCTCAGTTGTCAACCTGCTGCAATAGGAAACAGGTCTCAAGGTCTGAAAGCACTTTCCAAGTAGATGCCATGTTCTTAGCACTGTTCCAAATATTTCCCAATTTGTTTTCTACTTTCCAGAGTTAGTGTAACTTAATGCAAACTCAAGGAAACAGGTAATTGGTCCTACCAATAGCCAAGGAAAGAGAGATCAACATGAATTGAAGGACTAGGAGGAGACTTGGGAAAAGATGCTGGACTAGCACTGACCATGAAGGATAGTAAAAATGTAATTTTACAGAGCAGGTCGAGAAATTAACAAATATACCAGGTTTTGGTACAAGAGATACTCATGTGTTTGTTACCTATCACCTGGGAAAGAGGTATTACCAACCACTGTCTTCTGGGTTAACAGGTTTCCACTTCTTCTTTAAGACCTTTTTCCTGCTGTTGTCTGTCAGGGACTGGAGAGGGATTCAACAGGGCTGCTTTGTCAGCAAGTAACATCTGCTTGTCTGTAAATAATGTCAAAAAGCTGGCCTTGTTTGCTTGTATCATTACCTCCAAAAGAATTTTGTCTGATACATTTGTCAAAAATATCCAGTATAAAAACCATTTTGTAGCCTTGAATATTGTGAGATTGTGTGTGTTCCTGACTTGAATGAACTTCTGAATAAACATATGATCTGTCAAAGCAAGTGTGCTATTTAATTTAATTTAGATCTTGAGACATCATGACATTATATGAGGCAGGCATCAAATTTTGCCTGAGAGTAACCAGCAAGGAAATGTTTTATTGTTTATGTATTTTAAATGCCATTTTTGGATGGTATTTTCATCAAAATATTCAGTTTACACTACCCACATGAGTTAGCAGGTTTATCCCTAGGTGTGACTAAGCCTTCACCATCCCCCTCCACTGTGATGTCTCTGTATTGAATTGAATCCTTCTACACTATCCTGCCCTTCAATAGTTTGGAGCTCTTTCTTTTTTATTTAACTTTTTAAAATTTTTTTAATTCAGAAATTTATTTGTTGAACAATCAAACAAGCTTCTAATGAAATAATATATATATGTAAATTCTGAAAATTAGATTTACCCCCAAGAGCCCCACCCAATTACCCACCCTTATCCCTTCCCACCTTCCCAATACATCTCTACAAATGCCTTAGGTTGTATGACATTATATCTTAAATGGATTTAAAACATAATAGACCTCCATTCTCAATGGCCAGGGTCTAGTTCCAGCCTCCACAAATGAGTGAAGACATTCGACCCTTGGTTCTCTGGGTTATGCTGATTTCACTCAGCATAATTTCTGCTTGGAGCTGTTTCAGTGCCTAAGTAGCTACAGCTCTTCAGAAACTGGCTGCTATGAAGCAGCAATTGCAATAGGTGAAGGTGCTGCTCTGTTGTTGGACTTTACAGAACTTGGTTGTGTCTGCAGGTAAGAGCTACCTATCAGCTCATTTGGAATGTGTTATCTCTATACAGTCTCTGTGTCAGCTGCATTAAATGCTGGTGTTTTTCTGTGCTAAGGAGCTGGATTTTCCTGTACAGTGACATTCAATCAGGATCTCCTTGTAGGGCACAAGTGTGGAAAATGGATCGAAGGCCTGTGTGACTTGAGGCATAGAGGCTGGTTGTATTTCTGCTGAAATACTTCAGTAGGGAGGAGCCCCTCAAGAAGGCTGAATGAAGGCCATAGCATGGTAAAGCACAGGAGAAGGCTGTTATGGAAGGAAGAACTGATATATCTTGGCAACCAAGAAGACATGGAGAAGAACTAGGTCTAAGATTTTAGATATTGAAGAAGTGAGGCCTTGGCAGGGAATTTGTTGGTAAAAAGCCATGTGATTTTGGTCTAGATGAGAATGAATGGATAAGGGACAACATAGGGTCAGTTTCAAATTATAAGAGCAAATGATAGAAAGAAATGGAAAGGGTTCCTCTGTATGCCTTTTGCTGTCATCTCTGAATAGGAAGGGCAGGGAAAGATTGAGTTTCACATAGGCTAGGCTAAAGGACTACAGATTTACTCTCATAAACCCAACCTTTCCTGATGTTAGAATGACTTCTCAAGCAAGGAAGAACATTTTGATTTCTATCCTTAACATTCTGTATTCTCCCAGGAGTGCACAGATGGGCCTCAGGTGATGGAGAGGTGATTAATACTGCCTGGGCTTGGACCTCCCTGGCTCCTCTATTTGTCCTTGCCTGACCTTGGTCACCTCATTTATTCAGTCTGCTCATTTTACTTTCTTAAGAAGGTACTTCCTGTTACAATTCTTTTTCTATATAAAATGATCAGTGAAACATTTTTAATTATATAGAGGCTGTTGACTAAACACAAACTGCTTTGCAACTGGAGTTTAAATGAACTGGGAATCCAGCAGGAAACCCCAAACAGGATTCTCATTCATTTATTTTTTCAATATTTCTTAAGTACCTACTATGTGCCAGGTATCATTCTCAGTATTTGAGCCCATCAGTAAACAAAACAGACAAATTTTTTTTGTTGTTTTCATGATGCCCACAGATTGGGTTTACAGAATATTTTAGTAGGGCCAATACTTTTATCAGATTTCATATGCTCACCAAAGACATGGTGACAATTATGTGATAGTCTTGAACAAGAATAATATGGAGATACTTGACTAGTGGCCAGTGGTTGTGTTTCTTATCAGCTATCCTCCCTTCCCCCAGTACCCAATCTAATTTCTTTCTGCCCCATGAGCTTGCTATCTTGGCATGTTCACCTACTATGTTCTTTAACTTCTATATATTTGGCTTTCTCTAAAGTATCCAAATATATCAGCAAAACTTAAATTCCATCAAGGTTAGAGTCTTATTTAGAATTGAAAAATGTTGCTGAGCATATCTGTTAGCCGATGTTGCACTGCTAATGTCATGTACATCATATTTATAATATCACATGATTGCTTCAGGTAGAAGACCTTAAGCTGAAACAAATACAGAGTCCTTTGTCAGATTTCCCAGTGTAGAGGTCATTAATTACCTTGGAAAGAAGCACTCTGGCTTCTGATAGCCATGAGCTGAGTCACATTTTCCTTAAGCATTGGGCCTCTCCTTGTGTGGTTTCTGTTGTGAGTAACAGCAAGATGGCCTCGTCACTCGCTGGTCTCCCAGTCCAGGAAAGAGTTGTCAGAGAAGGGTATTGAAGTACTTGGTCTATTGATTTCTGTTTAAAGGAAATGTAAATTCACATAACTGGATTCTGCATTTGATGTACAAGAGTTAAGAGTCACAGAATCAAACTTTTAGGCAAGAAACGTTCTCCTTTGTATATATCACCTCATAGATTATATCTAAAATCCCTGAAAGGTTGGAATAACTATCCCTATTTTATACCTGAGGAAGCTGAGCTTTAGAGGAGTTAAATGACTTCTGATCTTCATCAGCTAGTTGGGAAGTGAGAGAACTCAGAAATAAATCTCTCTCTAAAAATTCTAAACCCAGTGCATTTTGGAGTGTGTTATGTTAGCATCAAAGACCACAGACAGGGGACAGATTGTGTTATAGCACTGTGGAATATAACTTTAAATCCCAGGCACAACCCTCTTTCAACAAGAACCTAGAAGCCTGCTGGCAGCAACTTCCATTACCAAGCATTCTCTAGACTGAGTCCTCTTTACACCCACACCATAGACTAGGTACTAATGCTTCATCCCCATTGTACAGATGAGGTCAAAAAAGTAGTTTACAAGTAGTTAGTGGTGAGGCTGGGATTAGAATTAGCATTTTTTTCCTTGATTACAAAGAATCCCCATGTTACAGGGAATTCTACTCAATTGCCACCTCCCGAAGAGCCTTTCCTAATTTCCTTGTGTAAGAGCTCAGCCTAGGCCCTCAGGCTTAGGCCTAATTCCTGTGATAGTTTCATTCAGAGCAATTTCCTTCCTCGACATAACATTGCATACTTATTATATGTGTACTGTCTATCTCACACAAGAGCAGCTTTATTACCATTTTTCTGGTGCCTGAAACCATGCCTGGCATAACATAAATGTCTAGTAAATGTTTAGTGAATGAATTATTGAATGAACAACTATTGCACAATATGTCTAAGGAATCTTTGGTGAATGTGAGACGAGTTTGAGAATTTCTCAGTTCTCTGTCTCTCAATACTGAATTCTGTTCTTTTCCCATTCCCACTACTTGGAGTTCTCCTGGTTTTCCCTAGTTATTTTGGGAAAGTATGCATTTCTGTCTACTTTAGACTTCTCCTTGAGGAAAACTCACAGTTCCTAACAGAAACCATAAAATTCAGATTATAAACTCAGGGAATACAAAGCAGACAGCCAGAGTTTACATCCACAAAGAAGACTTGGCTGAAAGTGGACATTTCCTTGGAATCTATTACCAGAAAAACTTGTAGTCAACTGTGTCAGTTGTGTTTCCCTGGGGCTAGCAGCCTGGGTCTGACTTGTTCTGTCCTGCGGTATTAAAAATCGTGGCTTATGCTCAACGATGATACCTAAGGTGCCCCCTACCCAGTGTCCTCACTTGACTTTCCTTCTGAGCAAACCCTGGACTCTTGGTTCGGGACCTTTTCACAGTCATGCTGGCTGTGTGGAACATTCTCTGTGAAGCAGAGTGTGTGTTGAATTTCTGATGGGTTGTTTTCCCTTGCCCTTTGCTGTTCTTCCCTCCTGAGACTCCACTTGTTCAGAGATGCTCTTGAATTTAATCGTAACCTTGGTGATTCTTTTGGACTTTTCTGCACATGATGTTCTTACTGTGGAGGCGGGTGTTTATTGCTCACTCAGTAGACTTAAGTAATCTAAAGTCAATGTTGGTAGGATTCTTATGTGTTGCTTTTCTGGGCTAACTTTGGAATCTTATGGCGATGAGTATGCCCATAGGATCAGAGAAATAAGTATCACCATGATTGTTCCTCGTGACTCATTCTTAGCCTGGCTGGTGACCTGTGTCCTAGACAGATTCCAATCAGGAATTGGGAGTGAGGGTCACTCGACACTCAGCTACACCTAATTTCAGGGTTTTCATTTCTGATGCTGGGCAGAGGGAGGGCTCTGTCATGAGTGTTCCTATCTTGGACATTTGAGAAATTATGTCAAAAAGGACAAGATTACCCAAGGTTCATTCTTTACCGTTTGTAGGACTGGTTCCCTGTCTCTTGAGATCCCCTGGTTCCTGCTTTATGAACATCATGAGCCTATTTTTTTTTTTTTGAGTTACAAGTTTTATTTTTGGATATCATTCTTGAAAACTAGGCTTCCTGGTTTTTTTCCTTTTTTTTTTAATTAAGAAATTTATTTGTTGAACCATCAAACATGTTTCTAATGAAACAATATAATATATTTATTCCAACTTCTCCATACTTACCTTTGTGTGGTCCCTGGAAATTTTCCCTTCAGATATTGGATATTTCTCATTTGAAATCAAATCCATAGGTTTAAACAGTTGATTATCCCAGCTTCTACCACTTGCATGGAATCTAGGCTCCTGAGTATTCTGTTTTCCTTGGTAGTGCCTTAGCTGTATCTGCCATCATGTCCATTTCAAATGCAAGTCTCCAGCATCCAACGCCTTAGGCATTTAGATTAATTTACTTAGAGCTGAGCAAAAAAACCACAGCCACCACCACAAAACAAAACACCAAAGGCATATGTTGTAATGTGATTTCACTACACTGAGATTTATGTTGTTCAGGGATTACTTCAAAATACAAACTAGAGGACTGGAGGTATAATTCAGTGTTAGAGTGCTTGTCCAGCATGCACAAGGCCCTGGTTCAATGCCCAGCACCACGAGGAAAAAAAAAAGTTTAGTAGACATCCAAAATTCAAAGTATCACATAATCCGGGGAAACCATAGCTGTGAGGGAGGAGGAGAGGGGAGAGGGTGGGTGGAGAGGGAGGGAGAAGCAGGGGTAATTAATTCTGTATGGTATGCTTAACTTCCCTGAGAAGCCAAATAATACTCATGCAGGCATTTAAATCTTGAAAATTCAAAAATTAATATGCATGTATACAGACATTTGTATCTGCAATAGGGGGCAATTACATTGGAGAAAAGAGTGTGGAGTGGGTGAAAGGATACTGGATAAGGATAGGGCTCAAGTTACGTTATCATTACGTATGCTTATACGAATGTGTAGCAATGAACCCTTTCAATGTAGAAGAATATGCTGAACTAATAAAAAAGAGGCAGGATGAAACTACAGATAGGTAGTTAGCTGGGCAAATGAAATGAAGCTGCTCAAATAATAATCATAAAGTTTTCTTACAAATTTCTTACAAAAATTCATGATTTCATTTTTCTATAAGAACCATGCCAGTATGAGTTACAAGTGAAAGTTAGTTTTAAAAAAGTAAAAAATACAATTCTATCAAAGCCTTACTTTCACCCAGGACCTCTTAGGTATCCTTCTGAATAGAGATTGTGTATTCTTTCTTGTCCTAGAAGGAATGATACCCTAGGTAACCCATTTTGAAGTTTTTTCTCATTGAAAATCAAGTATTCCCTCCAAGTCTCCTCTCACTTAGAATGATTTCTCTCTGGGAGCCTTTTCAGAAAATCTGACCCCCCCCCCATATCTGCCAGAAGTGCTGATATGCATGCGAAGGTCATCACTGTGGATAGCGTATGCGTATATTTGTTTATTGTTGCCTAATATTCCAGCACAGTTCCACCACAGCAGAACCAATGGAAATGCCTATCTTCTTATGAGATAGCCAAAATCAAGATATGCTATGTCTTTCTGTCTGTCTGTATATTCATTTATTTTTTTAATTTATTTATTTAGAAGGGAGGGTAGAGCTATGAGGGAGAAACTTTATATGCATAGACTAGATGGAAAGACTTGCATTTGCCCCCCAGGGGAGCTCTATCAAACTGGAGTCCTGCTTTGAAGTGTTAAGATTTAGTCACTAAGCGATCCACACAAGGAGCTTACAACTGATTTTTTTTCAAACTTGGTAGAGCTTTCATCAATGTCTGAGAAACTGCTAGTTGACCAGTCCATGCTACAAGGTTTTTGTTTTGGTTTGGTTTTGGTCTTGTTTTAATCAAAGATGCCACGATGACTCAGGAGTTAAAAGGCCTGACAAACAAAATGTATATCTCCAAGTTATATAAGTGAAATATTTCATGAAAAGAACATTAACAAATAAAGGTAATATATATTGAGTGCTTATTCTGGGTCATGCACTTTGATAATGACAATTATAACTCACAACTGCCATTTTATCTCCAGTTTGGAAATTAAAAAAAAAAAAAAGCTGAGAGGGAAATGAAATCATTTCCCAGAGATTCCAGGTCGAGTGCTTAGAGTTGAGAACACCATTCTGTCTAATTCCAAACCCTGAGCAATTTACCTACCCACTTTATGACTTCTGGTCAAAGCCATGTGTACTTCCATCTTGCATTCGTAAGCCTTAGGAAGGCACATGCATGTGGCAACATGAAAGGCAGAAGGGAATTTTGAGATTGTGAGTCTTTGAGAATTGACCATATGGCTTCCTGGGGGCATTAGCTGGGGTCTGTGGGTAGAACAGCTCTCTTACCATCCTCATAAGCAGCCCTCCCGGGATGGGGGAAAGGGGTGGCCAGAAAGCCTGACATGCTTCAATTTGCCTCTCTCCCGACCACTTACCTCCCTCTCCAAAAGACCAGTTATTAGACTTTAGGAGGGTAAATTCATATCCATGTTCCTCCCCCTTCTTCCTCCTAATAGCCCACATTCTCTATACTTCCATACACTATGTCACTTTTAGGAGTAGAACACATATTTAGAGACAGGCTAGTTTTATTTCTGCCACCCATTTTATGGTGGAGACATGGAAATGTTAAGGGGCATCCTCAAGAAAACATGGCTAATTAGCATCAGATCCCCCAAAGACCCCTGACATTTATGATTCCCACTGCAGGGCCCTTTTCGTATCACGTCTCTGAGGCAACCTTTTCAAATCCTGCCCTTTCTTTCCTGCCTTCCTGCTTATTTTAAACTTTACATTGTTTAAAAGTATCTCCTCCCTACTCTCTCTATTCCTTCGAAGTTTTCCTCATTTTTCCCTTCATTGTGTCTGTGACTCTTCCTGTACTATTTTTGAAGCTGCATGGAAGTTGAATTATGTCCATTTCTACAGCCAGTGCTAGTTTGTATTTTCTTTCTGGTCAGGAGGGAGGTATGAAAAAAATGTGGACTATGAACAGCTGTTACCGAGTTCTCCAAACAGGAAAGTGCCCTGGGCTATTTTTAAGCCATGCTTTCAAAGATGCAGGGCTGGGCACTACCTTTTACCCCTGCTGCATGCTGGGCTGTGTGCAATTCAGAAAAGTTGTAGTCATTGTTTCCTAAAGGCTTGCCTCCCCTAAAGAGGGTCCCAGCCAATGACAGCCCTTATGAGAAATTGTGGGAAGACTGAGTTACAGGAAGCACAATGACCCATTGACGGAACTGATGTCCATCAATGATTGTAGTGAATGGATTACTGATTATTCTTAGGAGAACAAAACACAAAAAGGAGCTTCTTATAATGCCTGACCCTATTTAGTTACATCAAAACCTTGGCCTTTTTGTGTAACTGCTCAGAGGAAAAGACATTTTTTTTTAAAAGTTCACTCCTCAACCTGTTATAGAATCAAAATTTCTGATCACCTAATGAGGTCAATTCAATTGATGGAACCTGATTTCCGTCGTTCACATATGCAGAATGCTAAGCCATAGTAATTGCTGATTCTGTTTCAGAGTGTGTGGCTATGGGCTTTCATACTTGAAATTGCAGGTAAACATATGAGGGATCACCAAGAATGAACCTCAGGTGATGGAATGAGGGCTTGTCATCATTGTTACATGACCAGCTTCACAGACAGCATTGGGGTTTGATTTTTCATCCCAAAGAAATAATACAAATGATGCTGCTGCTGCTGCTGCTGCTAATACTAACAATAGTGAATGATTTCAAATGAAATCAAAGAGCTAAAATGTCTTATCTAAGACCCTTTTTTTAAAACCAAATAAGCAGTACAGGGATGTAGTGTCTACCTACTTCAGTACTTGGTATAGCCACTGGCAGCTCACCTTTGTGAGAAAGAACGTGATGTAATTTTACGCAATGATCAGATACTAGATTTAGTCTATTCTTTCCATGTAATATATTCTTTGTGGGCTAGGGCTTTACCAGTATTTACAAAACTTTACTTTTCATATAGATACAAATGAGTGGTAATGCATTGTGTGTGTGTATGTGTGTGTGTGTGTTACACATGTCCGTTCACTACATGGTGGGAGAGTGACTCACTCAACTCCTTTAGCTCATAGTTTCCTTCAGGTGGGCTTGTGATGTCATGCATTATTGCACTTGTCTTGGGTGTTGGTATATCATATGTGATAAATGTCCCAGAGGCAACCTGGAAAGTTACAAGAGCAAAGTTACAAGTTTACAGGTGTAATGTGTAATGCTTGTTGATGAAAGTGTAATGCTTGTTAATGAAGTTTATTAACATTATGCTGACATCTCCCTCCAGGAATTGGCAAGTAGGGTAACAAAAAAAAAACCTATTCTGTACCAGTGATAAATATGATCTTGTTATCCATGTATTGTTAGCTTCCTCTGCAACAAATGTACGCTTGAGGGAAGGGATAGTTAATGCTTAACTTTGGCTATAGAGCACTTTTTCTGCGTGAACCTCCTAAGCCTGTCCACAACTTAAATTTATGACTTTGACCTTGTCACTAGTTCCTAACCAGGTGACAATGCTGACCACTGACATCTTGTGTCTTTAGATTCTGAAGTTTAGAAACACTTTTGGTTTTCTTGGAAGATGTTTGTATAGCTCTGCAAGCAAACTTGGACACTTTCTCATAAATATGGTTATCTAGAAGCTGCCAAACTCTAATGCTAATGGGTAAGTCAGTCCACTTGCAGAATTCTTGGAACACATGAGCCATCTGCCTTTCTGCGTGTCAGTGATTTAGAGATCCGGTGTGCTGACTAGAAGAGGAAAGAGTCTAGTCTATGTGGTATCTTTACGCTGTTCCACATGTTTCTCTACCTCCACACAAATGTAATTGTGTATTAATAGATGTTCATCATTTGACCATTTTTTCATGGATATATTCTTTGTGGTCGGGGAACGTTTCTCTCATTCTCGTTTACCCAGTACCCAGATAATTCAGTGGCACATTGAAGAGCCTCAGGGAGGGAGTGAACCAATTGATGAAATGATGAACATACACACGAAGAGTTTGATTTCTTCAGTTTGTAGAAGAGGAACCTAAGGTGCGAGAATATTAATGAATAGCATGAGTTTGCCTGTTTTCATTGGCAGGGTTGGGACTCCTGTCAAGATTTCCTGATGCAGTCTAGGTTCTCTTGGTTCCATGTTCCTATTAGGATGAAGGCACCTTTTATGCTGTTCTAAATTAGAGAGATTGGATGGGGGGAGCATTCTTTTCGAATCGCTGGGAATCAGGATACACTGGCTAGAATGCAATACCAGGTGGCCCTAAGGAAGAGTTTACTCACCATTGGGATGCTGAAACAACAGCAGTGCACTTTCTCTGATTTGAAATTCCTAGAAACAAATCATAACCACATGAAGACATGGAGTGGACCAGATGGTTGCTGCTGGTCCTTTCCAGCTTTCTGACTCAATCCGGATGATTCAGCCAGGATGGAAATAACTTGCAATCTTCTTCTCAGGCCTGTCCTCTTGCTTTGGGAGGTACAGCTCAACAGAAGACCAAACAGAACTCCAGGAGCTGGTGGACAAATCTTTCATTGGAGAACCTTGTCAAACTATTTGAAGGGTTTTTTTTTAATCAAGAATTTGGATAAAGTAATGGCCAAATGATGTCCCATCCAGTCCTTTCTTCCAAAACATAAATCCAAAGGAAATTGATGGAATAAGAGTATATTAACAGGCACTAAAATTTTAGCTGCTAAGGCAGGACTCAGTGTTCAGACTCTCAACATGAGCCTTGGTTTTCAAACCTGGCTGAATATCAAAATCACCAGAGAAAGTAAGTTCTAGCTGACAGAGATTCTGTTTTAATGGGTTTGGGATGGGATCTTAGAATCTTCTATTTTCTTAAAGGTCCTTTAGGTGATTCTGATGTTTAGCTACTTTTGGAAGCCACTGTTCTAGAAGGTCTCAAGATGCTTTCCAAATGGGAAATTCTATTTTGGAACCCATGGTTGAAAAGAAAATTTGTGGTTCTACTTTAAGAGAGAAAAGGTCCCCCCCTTTTTTCAGAGTATTGGCAAAGTTCCCAAAAATTGGTTAATCTTTAATAAAATTCTGAATTATTTGTAGCAATTTTTTGTTTTTTTTAATCCAAAAGTGTATAAAACACACATACTTGGTAAGAGTGAGGGGAACTTTGGATGCCATTGGAGGTTTCTTAGTGGATTTATATGACCTTCTTGGCGCTTGCTCAGCTAGACTTAGTCTGCTCCTGTATGGAGAGAGTATGGGAGCCAGAGAGTCTCAAGTTTGTTTCAACAATTCTTTAGAGTAGTTTATGTAAGATATTAACTTATGAGATAGACTCCCACATCTGGTGAAATCATGACAGTAAAAGATATAACAGATTAAGAATTAACAAGGACCAGATGCACTATAATAATGTAGATTTTCTAGCTTAAATTTGGGATGCAGATTGTAGAAAAATAGCCACTTTTCAGGGCTATTCTTGTATATTTGAAGTTACTTAGTAAATAGAATGACAGAAGATGAGAGAGGGAGAAAGAGAGAAAGGAAAGGAAAGGAAGAGAGAAAGGAGGGTGGAAGGAAGATAATAGGTGATTACTTGGGTAGAAAGGTGAATCTTAATTGATAGACATTATTAATAAGCTAACTTGTTTATTTGAAGTTGCAGCAAAAAATTGCAAATTTAATGGATAAATAGTATCTTGTAAAACTAGGAAGTGAGTTTGTGTCTTACATCTGTTTTACAGTTCCTTCCTGGAGAAGTAGAAAGCAATTGCTATTTTCCCAAGGATTCCTATGAATCTTAAAACAGAAACAAAAAAGGGTAGTGATTGTAGAGAAGTGGTAGGTGAGAGTAATAGAGAAAGTATAAAATGGTGTCTCACGTCACAGATGCCCAGGCAGTGCTGAAATCTAGTACTTCATCATGCCAGGTGTGGGCATTGGCAGAAACCCCATGAATTACTGCCAGATAACTGTACAGCCCATCCATAACGTTTGTTTTTCCAGAACCATTTAATAATGCTGTCAGATGTTTCAAAATTTCTTGCCATCCAAAGCAATAGCCACAGTGATCTTCAGCAAGATTTATACACTTTTATGTATACCGAACTTTTCTTATATTATCCAAAGGCATAATACAGGAGTACTTGAAATAGCATCATGTATCAGTTAGGACTTTTTGATGGCAAATAACAGAAATGTACAAAAATTGTTACAAATAAAGCAAGGAGGTTTTTAGAAGAGTAGAGGATAGGTCAAGCAGAGAAAAAAAAATAACTGTTCTTGTTTAGGGATTGATAAGCAGCAGGACAATTTGGGAATCTTGGTGGAAGAAATGCCTTACCATGGCTTTCCCCTATTTAAGGGCATGGAACAGGTAGTTCATTTGAGAAGCAATTCCAGGGATTAAGAGTAGAGGATGAGCAAGAGCACACTAAAGAAGGGAGAGACCATGCAAAGGTGTGTTGTTATGGAAACTGGTGGCCAATGTGTGTAGCAGCTTCTCACGAATAGAATCAAATGGGGGGCTGGAGTAGTGGGTCAGCGGGTAGGGCGCTTGCCTGGCATGCACAAGTACACAGGTTCGAACCCCAGCACCCAAGTACACAACTAAGTGTCAGAGTAACCAAAGCCATGTGAAAAACTCAATAAAGATTGATTCTCTCTCTCTCTCTCTCTTACTGTCCTTCTTTCTTAAAAACAAACAAACAAATAAACAACCAAGAATGGAATCAAGGGGACACCATTAGTCTTGTGTCACCTCCATGGAGTCATGTCCCTCTCACTTCCAGTTTCTGCACTTCTGAATGTGCTGTTGTGCAGGTGGTTGTATTTACAGCGTCACAGACGTACAATGGCAGGATAGGATAGTTCCTCAAAGGAGAGACAGGAAAAGTGTTGTTACAAAATGTGGGTGAAGATCTAGTCACACAAAACCAACAGACACTCCTTAACTGAAGCTGGAGGCTATCTGTTGAAAGAGAAAGGAAAAATCCATAAAGCACAACAACTTTATTAGGACCTGGTGAGATGCTCATATTCACCCCAGCTCTCGCTGATGCCTGTCCTCCTCTTAGTCAAATCTTAACTAGCACAAGCTTCATATCCTCTGCTTTCATAATGATATCTACCTCATCAGTTTGTTCTTTTAGCTAGAGTTTCTTGTAATATTTTTGGTACATTACAATTATACATAATGACATAATTGTGATATATTCATACATGTACAATATGCAATTTGGTTTATTTCATTCCCCCTTGCTCACCTTTCCCTGTCCTCCCCCATTCCTGATCCCCTTCCTCTAGTCTGCTGGTCCCTCTTTTATTTACCTGAGGTCTCTCTTTTTCCTTTCTTCTCTTTGGCTTCCATATTATGAAAGTGTCTTTACCACCTAGCTTCCATTGTTCTCTAGGTCATTATTGATTGATTGATTGATTGATTGACTGATTACAGGGCTGAGGATGGAACCCAGAGCCTTAGACATTCTAGGCAAGCATTCTACTGCTGAGCAACACCCCAGCCAAAGGGCTTTCCTTTTTTAAAAGTTTTTTTTTTTTGAGTATAGTGATTGAACCCAAGGGTACTTAACCACTGAGCCACATCCCCAGCCCTTTATATATTTTATTTTGAGACAGGGTCTCACTAAGTTGCTCAGGATCTTGCTAAATTGCTGAGACTGGCTTGGAATTTGCAGTCCTCCTGCCTCAGCCTCCCCAGCTGCTGATGTTACAGGTGTGCACCATCATACCTGGCAAAGTCTTTGATTTTTGATTCAGTTCCTTTCTATGGTGGAGAAACATGAATTTGACAATAACCAGGAATGAGTTAAAATCATTGTTGCTTCACCAGTTACTGGTTTTTAGAAGTACTCTTGGACCAATAACTTGTATCTTGGTTATCTCATTAGTAAAATTGTGGTAATAGTATTAACCTTATAAATTAATAATTATTGGCTTAGATTATGTAAAGAAATTGAATAAATGTTAGGCACATGGTAATAGTTCATTCCTCTCCTTTGATAATAAGCACCATGTCTTACACTTGTTTTGAATATCTCCAAAAAATAACTTGGTTCTGATTTAGTTCTCACTGGAGCTCTAAGACACTTGTTGTTTGTTCATAAAAATTCAGTTGCTGCAAATCTTGAGTCAAAAGTTGCAAACTTTTGTGACATATAGCATATCCATGGATAATATATTTGACTATTATACATTTAAGAACTGAGTTACAAGCCAACAATTTAAAAATCTGGATATTTAACTTATGAAAATATAGATTGCAGTTTGCATGAAGTATTTGGCTCACTTTCTGCATGATGGATCTCGTGCCAGCTCTCTGCTTTAGATAAGACCTGGGTTTTCCACTCACTCCAGTCTCCAGCATGCCTTAATGGAATCTTGTGCCTGCTGTTCCTTATGCATTTTTAGTGACTCCTAACCCTTATGGAATTAGGTTTAAGACTCCAGATTCTTCATGGATAATGAAAAGAAATAATATACACTTTTTTTCAATTCTTGGGCTTGAACACAGGACTTTGTGCATGCTACAAGTTCTGTACCACTAAGCTACAACTCCAACCTAATAAGAGATGATAAATTTAATTTACTTTCTGTCTGTCATGCTGAGAATTGAACCCAGGTCCTTGCACAGGCTACCCAAGTGCTCTACTTCTGAGTTACATCCTCCAAGGAGACCGCTTGAAAGGCACTGTAGTTGATGACTGTATAATTGGTAAACCCTTTACTATTTGTCTTATCTGAAATCTTTGCTGACTTTTCTGTCAGCAGTACTTGCTCAGTAGAATTACTATAGCATCTGCTGAAGATTTTGCAGTTTACAAAGTGCCCTGGAAAGCTATCGTTTATTTGATCATCACCCACAATCCTACCTATGAAGTGGCAGGGCAGGTGGCATGATTACCCCCACATAATGATATGAAACCAAGCCATCAAGAGTTTTCTAAAAAAAAAAAAAAAGCCAAGGTTCCAATGGTGGTAAATGGAGTTACTGACTCTAAATCCAGAGTTCTACTTGCATGGGTTGAAGGAAATTTTATTTTACTTTTGTACTGGGGAATGAACCCAGAGATACTTTACCACCCAGTCACATCCCCAATCATTTTTATTTTTTTATTTGGAAACAGGGTCTTGCTAAATTGCCAAGACTCACCTTAAAATTGCAACCCTCCTGCCTCAGCTCCCTAAGTAGCTCAGATTACAGGTATAGACCACCATACCCATCTACTGGAGGATATTTTAAAGAAATCAAAGGCCATTGCCTTTGAGAAATTCATTATTAAGTAGAATTGCTAGGAAAAATGCTAGGAAACATGTCAGGAATATGTGTAAAAAAATGTATAATATTGCAAAAGTGATTACCACCATAGGAGTTTCAAGGGGCTTGCTGGTATGATTGAACTGCGTAAGATTGATCATGACAGAGAAAAATCTCTGTCTGAAAAAGAAAGTGGGTTTGAAGCAAAATTTTCAAGACTTAAATTCTTATGCAGGGGTCCAAAATTTTCCTTTGTTTTGAAATTACAGTGTGGTTCCATGAGCTCCTGAATGATAGGTGATTGCTTATGGAAAAATTTTGTTATGTAAGTGTTATAAAACTCAGTAATTAAATGGAAGTCATGAAAGTCATGGGAAGGACACTGAAAGCAGATTAGTCTTCCTGGGGAAGATGGAGCAGGAGGTTCAAGCTAAAAATAAATTAGCAAAGATTTCATCCAAAGGAGAAGGTACCGATCTCCATGGGCATGCTAAGGGCAATGGTCAGACTTGTCAATCTTGAACACATAGCAAGAGCAACCAACGCTGCTAATGCCAGACCACCAGGCCAGAGCACCTGGACTCAAGGTCAACATTCTTCACTCCTTTTTTGCTCTTCTAAGAAAGTAGAATTGAGGTCCTATTGCTCAACAAATCTGGAAAAGGTATTTAAATACCAACTAGAATAGTTCAGCCCTACCTTATGTTTTTCTGTAAAGAATTCTCTGATTTAAAACAGCTTTGGGGATAAGTATTAAGGAAGACCAACAAAAGAGGCAGCCCAGGAAGGAAAGACAGCACAGAGTGAGACCTGCTGCATTCTTTTGTGGAAGCCTAGGTGGCTTCAAGTGGGGGACCATGGCATGGATTCCAATCTCACATCTCCTCACCATGGGAAAGTATTTTTAAAGGGAAGAGGTAATTTTAACAGCATCATTTGCAACTACCTTATTGATTAGGACAATTTTTATTAGAGGATCTAGGAAGTCAGATGGATTTTCTTAAAGAAAATATTAATCCATGATATAAAAATCAATGTTCTATAAGAGCATAAAGGATAGTCAATGATTAATTTCATTGGCTCTAGGGGAAGAATATGTGAAGAGTAAATTAAAAATGTGGACATTAGGTCCTTTACTAAAATGTGAAGGCAAAGCAGACCATATCTGGATCCATCACATGCAGCTTGATGACTTATCTACCACTCTGGAATCTGGAGAATGTTGTCAGCAGAATCAGGAGCTTTAATTACATTGGCACCACCCCTCCAAGGTGAGGGCAGCCCAATTAGAATTGATGAAACTTTGCTAAAGAAAAGCCTTATAGGTTATGAAGTTATATTTTATAACTGAAGAAAATTGCAATTATCTCAAAGTGTTTTATCTTCCCCCCATGACTTAAAGCTTGGTAAAAGATGAAAGGGACTTGACTTTACAGTTTACTCTTGAACGAGTTTTATTTAGACAGAAAGTATAAATTGAAGGATGCCATCAACAATGATGTTTTCTTTATAGGAAAGGCCTGTCAGGGCTCAGGATACCCTCATGTTAAATTAATATGAAAGGCTGGGGGTGTAGCTCAGTGAGCTCAGTGGTAGAACGTTTGTATAGCATATACAAGGCCCTGGGTTTCATTCTCAATATGGTATGTGTGTGAGATTATATATATATATAACTTTTAGCTTTATATTTGGCTGCCTTTAAATCCCATGTAGGATTACGAGACTGAACCACTTCAGGAGTAAGGAGGAATTTTTTGGTTTACTTCTTCTCTGTCAAACATAGTATAGAATTGAGTTTTGTTGTTTTACTTTTCTGATTTTGTTTCTTTTATTTTTATTAAATAAATGAGAGACAGTTGACTCTCAGTTTGATGCATAAATCTTTCCTTTTCTAAATGTTGTGATTAATTGCCTGCATGTGAAAGATTACCTGGAGTTATGATAAGGGAATACTGATGGCTTTAGTCACTGTCATGAATCACTCCCATCATTTACCTCTTGAAAGACAGGCCAAGATAATGCTGCCTTATCCAAATACTTCCTGTGTTTGTACTGGCTTGCGTGGCTCAGGATTTTTCTGTACATCTGTGGAAAGCATGGCTGAAATCTTGAGATTCATGGTGAGAAATCTAACATTTTACTAAGGAAGTCCAAATAAAGGAAGTTATGGTAGGTGAAACAAAATATGATACCATGTTCTAGGAAGAGAGTTTGCCTGCATTTGTTCATTCAGTCCACCTTCCTTTCTTCCATCCTTCAACCGGGGTTTTTCAAGTGCTCTATATTAGGAAATAAATGATAAAAAAATTGTAAGACCCGTTTTCTGCTCTGGAGCTTCTAATTATGTGCTGGGGCTATATTTATGGAAATTTTTAATTAAAATAAATGTCTTTATATGAATTTTAAGAAAGCATCACAGTGTGACTAAGCTTATGTATGGGTTTGTGTGTGTGTACTCATGTGTATTGGGGGTTAGGGTGACATCAGAAAAGATACATTGAGAAACAGACCTTGGACTTGGCCATGAATAAGGAGTGGTACTATAGTTACAAACTTTTAGGGCGTGTTATGGTTTGGATGAATGATGTTTCCCTAAAGTTAAATATGTGAGATAAAGTAGAGAAGCTGAGAGGTAAAATGATTGAGTTATGATAGCCTTAACCCAATCAGTGAATTAATCCCCTGATAGGGATTAACTGACAACTGTAGGTTGGTAGAGTGTGGCTGGAAGAGGTGTGTCATTAGGAGTGTGCCTTTAGGGTATGCATTTTGTATCTGGTGAGTGGAGTCTCTCTCTGCTTCTAATCATCTTGTGAGCCACTTCCCTCTGCACACTTTTCTGCCATGATGACCTGCCTCACCTTGAGTCCGAAGGAATGGAGCTGGCCTTCTATGGACTGAGACCTCTGAAACCATGAGCACACAAATAAACTTTTCCCCCTAAAATGGTTCTTGTTGGGGGGCTGGCGTGGTGGCTTGGCGGTTATGACTCTTGCCTGACATGCACGAGTACGTGGGTTCAAACCCCAGCACCCACGTGCACAACTAAATGTCAGAGCAATGAAAGCCATGTGAAAAAACTCAATAAAAACTGATTCTCTCTGTCTCTCCCTCTTTCTCTCTTTCGATGTCCTTCTCTTTTTAAAAAACAATTGTTCTTGTTGGGGCTTGTAGTCACAGCAGAGAAAAAGCAGACTAAAATAGACTAAGGGTCAGGGAGGTGGAGGAGAGAATCTAATCAGTAGTAAGTTGACAGAAGAGGAGCTTGGCTCATGTAACAATCTTAGAGGAAACCATATTAATAGTGTGACCAAAGCATCCATTTCTAAATGAAACAACGTCAGAAAGCTGTCAAAGTATCTTCTGAAGTGTTTATCATCTAGCCAACCCCTGCTGGATTGTCTTCCCAGGTATTCACTCCCCCTGATGGCAGAACCTGGTAATGGTTGTAGTATTTGGTTCCCTGCAGAGGGAGACTAAGTTTAACTAGAGAGAAATGTCATTTTCCCTTTCCTAGGATAGGCTCCAGACATTTTTCTTCTTAAAGATAAGTTGCTAGTGGTACATAAATTGCTAATTAATCTATAATAAATTCAAATGCATTATCTGTATAAACTGCCACTCACTTTACAGGTATGGAGTGGCTATTTGAGGCCATGACTATAGTTGAGCATGTCAAGGGAAGGGTAGGAATGTAGACAGAGGATTGTGTGTGCAACCTGAGAGGACCTTTGGAAAAAAATAAAAGAGCTGACAATTGAGTTGAACCAATTTTAGCATCAAGGATTGCAATTCCAAGTTTTCTTGTGGCAGGGCTTGGTGATGATGACTGTGATGATGGGCATAGGACATCAGAAGTGATACAATAATGCTTTCTGTGTGTCAAGTCTTATTCTGAGTTTTGAAAAATGTTTTATAGTGATATCTCACTATATAATTAACTCCATCTTTTTAAAGATGAAGACAGAAAATTTCCCAGAGAGCCCCATGCCACACTGATATAAGTGATAGGGTCTGAATCTCATGATCTTAGACTAAAGCCAGAGTCCAGACTGAGCTGAAGGCAATGACACAGTAGGACCCAAGTTTTCATCTCCTCTTTTCTTTCTTCCTATGTCTCAGATTTGTCCTTCTTATTTTTTTTAATTTTTAATTTTTTTTATTTTTGAACAACCTTACAAGATTTTAACAAAATAATATAAAATGTGTATATATTCTGGATATTGCAATTATCTCCAGGAGTGCCCCTCCTATTACCCTCCATTATCCCTCCCTTCCCCTTCCCACTATATCTCTAAAAAAAGTATTAGATTGTAAAGCATTACATCTTATCTGGATTTAACTCATGCTACTAGACCAACTTTCTCATTGTCCAGGGTCTAGTCCCCACCTCCACAGATGAGTGGAGGCAATCAACCTTTAGATCTCTGGGTTAAGCTGATTTTACTCATCATGATCTCTTCCATAGCCATCCATTTACCTTCAAAGGCTGCAATATCATTGTTTCTAATTGCTGTGTAATAGTCCATGGTATAAATGTACCGCAGTTTTTGGATCCATTCTTCCAGTGAGGGACATCGGGGTTGTTTCCATAGCCTAGCAATAGTAAATTGTGCTGCTATGAACATCGATATTGCTGTGTCACTGTAATGTGCTGATTCTAAGTCCCCTGGAAAGATACCCAGGAGTGGAATAGCAGGGTCATATGGTGGGCTCATCCCTAATTTTTTGAGGATTCTCCATATTGCTTTCCATAGGGGCTGTACCAGTCTGCAGCTCCACCACCAGTGTGTTAGTGTGGCTATCTTTCCACAGCCCCTCCAGCATCTATTATTGTTTGTTTTCTTCATCTTTGCCATTCTGACTGGTGGAAGGTGATATCTTAATGTGGTTTTCATTTGCATTTCTCTGATTACTAGTGATTTAGAGCACTTTCTCATGTATTCATTGGCTTGATCAATGTCCTCTGGTGAGAAGACTCTATTTAGCTCTTTGGCCCATTTATCAATTGGGCTGTTGGTGTTTTTGTAGTTGACATATTTGAGGATTTTATAGATTCTGGATATGAGACCCTTGTCTGAGGAATAATAGTCCATGATTCTCTCCATTTCTGTAGGAAACCTCTTGACTCTTTTGATTGTTTCCTTGGCAGTACAAAAGCTTTTTAGCTTTATGGCATCCCATTCACTGATTTTTGACTTTACCTCCTTCACTTTCGGAGACCTGTTGAGAAAGTCTTTGCCTACTCCCAAATGTTGAAGTGTTGGACCAATTTTGTCTTCTATCAGTTGCAACGTAGCTGGTTTAATACCAAGCTCCTTGATCCATTTTGATTTGATTCTTGTGCAAGGAGAAAGATATGGGTCTAATTTCAACTTTCTGCAGGTGGAAGACCAGTTTGTCCTTCTTATTAATGCATTTACACATTGTTTCATTCATTCATTTAACAAATATTTGCTGAGTGTCATCCACTTAGTTACTATGTTAGGTGCTAGAAATAAAGGTGAACATTTCTGTCCATCTTACAGCATAATGTGGAGACAGACATGAGCAGAGATCCACAGGTCTGGGAGCATATCTAGCGGAGTATGAAGTGGGAACAGAAAAAGACACTTGTAAGATGGCCCAGTAGAGGTCAACATGGCATTTATGTGCTGAGGCTGAAAGGATGAGAAGATGTTTATAAGAGAATATGCAAGTTAGAGAACTCTTCAACAATTCTGCAAAAATCACAGGAAGTAGGATATGTCCTAAGAAAGCATGGCCAGAATGTGGGGTGAGGGTGGGATTGAGAGTTACCAAGATGTAATGCTGGCCAAGACAAGGCTTGTCGCATGAAGGGCTTTTTGCTCTCTCTTCCTTTACAGGGTTAGTAATACTGGCGAGGGAGAAGGCAAAACTCTGGGGGACTTTAGTTAGCATGGCTATTCTAATAGAACTTGAAAACTTTTCAGAAGGGAAAAACATACTGAAAGTTCGAGAAAATGTCACTGCAAAAAAAATAACTTTCTGTTGAAGGCAAAGCATAAAATCAAACACTAATACAAATTATTAGTTAGAAGTGAACTGATATAGCTTTTGACAACAGGATTTTTAGATGAAACTGGGAAAGTTGAAGGTCCTGCCAGAGAGTGTCCTCCTAAACATTTTGTGTTCTGTTGATCTTGGTAATTTTTGGAGAAAAAGTAGCAGGGGTGGTAGTCTATATGACCATCACTGATGGGATTCCAAAACCAAGGGGAATGATAAAAGGGTAAGTTTTGATGCACTGAAGTGTGACTGGAAGAATTCACAAAGGATGCGTTGCAGTGGCATTGAGGTCTGAATGGAAGAGAGCCAAGTTGGGGTTTGTCTTCACCTGGTGTTTCTGGATATTCAAATGGACTGGTGAAGAAGGAAGACCTTGGTCCTAGAGCCAGCATAGACCTGAGTTTGTGTTCTATACCAGTCCCCTCACATCACTGTGACTCAGTTTCTTCAGCAATGAAATCTGCATCATTATAACACCTGCCTTAAAAGATTGGAGTAAAGATGAAATGGTATGTTGATGAAAAGTGCCTTTCTAACTATATATTATGCAGAAGTTAATTCACATTTTTCTGAGTTATCCACTTGGATTTAATGTTAGTTCATTTTATGTAGATTTTCTTGGAATACTATCTGCCTTCCTTTTCAGAATATTCCATTTGTTGAAGCTGTGAGATATTTCTTGAAGCCCCAGAGGTCTCATTCATAGTGCCAAGCGAGCAGGCTGAAGTCTTGTAAGACCATGAGTCCAGTGAATGGGAGCTGGAAAATGCAGGCTCAACTGTGCCATTTGGAGTTGCTCCACATGTTGATGCTGGGCTGAAATCCCCAAGCTTGGTCCAATGGGATGCTCACTGAAATATATGGTTAACATGAGGGAGAGATTGGATTATAAATCTTTGGAAGTAAGCCTTCTGAGATAATATCTGATGCAAGAACCTCAAGGGAAACTAAATTCTTTAATCGATGAAAAACCTGCCTTACAAAACCTTTTAAACATTTAAACACAATCCTATAAATCAAGTTAGAAATATCCCACCAAGGAATAAAGGAGCTCTTGCCATGTGAAATATTAATTTATCTTTTCAAGACAGAGCAAACACTTCATTTAGAAGGACATTGCTTAGCAGGTGATGGAGAAAGCAAAAAAACATGGTATAAATTCTTTGTGCTGACCTTGGACACCCACTTACATGTCTCATAGTGAGATGTGAGGCCCTTTAATGCCAAAACTTGATCCCATTATTTTAAATTTGATATTGTTCTCATGCTTTTGATTACATATTCCCTGGCAATTGTTCCCAAATATTTATTAGTAATTTATATGGAATTGGATAGTAGACTTCAGTCTTATATTTAACAGAAATGTTTCTTGAATTGCAAAGGGATTTTTGGAGTAACACTGGATTTTAAGATATAGTTCTTCTGCAAAAACAAATATTAGTAAACACAAAAGGGCAAACATCTACCACATGGACATTTCTTCATTTGCTATAATATACATTCATTTGCAGCAACACTGAAACCAGCCCAGACGACTACCAGAAAGGAAACTATATGATTAGCAAAGTTAAAACCTGATTTGCATCTAAAAAATGTAGCATATGCTCATTTATGTGCAAATGTAATGGAAAAGGACTGTAGGTAAAGTGACTAAAGCCTAAACAAAATAAACACTTAATTTTCTTTTATTGTACCCTGTGACTATTAATAATATTATGGTACCAAGTCAGAAACATTAAGCCAAGCAGGGGAGCTATAAATGTTCCTAGACTGTGCACCACTGTTGATATTAGCAAATAATCGCTCCAGAGTTCACATAAAATGCAGATGGAAGTACAAAGAAGATATTCGGTGAAGTCAGTGGTGGCAGAGAACTGCTCACAGGTGAAACCAATAACTAGAGGGCCAGCTCAGCAGGGGTAGGGGGATGGAGGTTCTGGGGAAGATATCAAGAAAAGGGCTTTTGTAAATGATTGCATTTTGACCTGTCTCTACCTAATGACATATGCATGTTTTACACTTGTGGGGTTCCTCTTGGTCTTCATTCCAGCTGGTAATGATGTTTGAGAATTTGTAAAACTCTGTTATTGGTCATCATCATAACATTCAGTTGGTAAGATGGTTATTGGTCTTCCCATTTTACAGATAAAGAAATCAGAGCTCTGGGTACACATAATAGATAAGATTCAGAGGTGAATCACACTGGGTTTGTGATTCCAATTCTCATGAATTTTTTTAATGTTCTCTCTTGAATCATTTTCATGACTTCATATAAAATGATATTTGGGATCAGAAATTACAGTCTTTCTCAATAAGAAAAAAAAAAGTTATTCTGGTTAAAGCATAAAACAACCCCTTTCTAAATTTAAATGCAATGCAAAGCTTATGCAAGGAATCTGTAGAGGCTGGAGATTAACTAACAACCAGAATGTAGGGGTGAAGAAGAACTGAGAAACAGGGAATGTCTCTGCCAGTCCATTACATTTCCACTGTAAAAGCTTCATAGTGTATGGGACCCAGAAGGATTGCAATCTCAGAGAAGTAAGACTTGGAGTTAGGTCCACTGCCCAGAAGAAACCAATGCAAAATCTTGCCTATGGCAGGAACTTAATCAAATAATTTAGTTAAAATTGTTTAGGGATGGAATGCAAATACAAATACATTTCATGTTTGAAAAAATTCAGCTTCAGTATAGGCCTCAAAACATCCCCACAAAATTATTTTCTCATAGGATGTGAACCATTTAGTCCTATAGAATAATCACATAAACTCACAATCAAAAATCAGAAAACACAAATAAAAAACAGAGGAAATAGTAGCAGAATCAGATCAGCAATTTCCAATTTTTATATTGGAAATATTAGGATTATAGCATGTCTTCATGTTCCTTGTCACGGTTGGAATGGCTAGATATCTATAAAAATTAGTATTCACCTCTGGACACAGTAGAATTATAGGATACATGAGTGCCTAGCTTGATTCTCTTTTCCAGGTCACTTTACAGTCAGATATGGCCATGCAATTAGGTTCTCATGAATAGCATGTGAGTGGAAATGACATGTCACTACCCTCTGTTGGCCTTTCACATTTGAATGGAGCCCAGATGGGCACCATCCTGGCTTTGAACACATGCACATTGACCACATTCTTGGGGATGGGGAACCTATGGCTTGGTGGGGATCTAGGTCTCTGAATGGGCACAGACTGGAGATTTGCCCCACTGACCCAGACCATTCACATTTCGACAAGGTGAGAGAGATATACAAAACTCTCATTTCATTAATTCTTTGCATTGGATTATTAAAGCTCTAGCTTTACCCTAATATACTATTATAAAATAATAAATGTAAAAATAAAAGTAAATCCCAATGAACTGTATATTTTAAAAATAGCAGTCAAGGAAACCTGAAGAATCAACTAGTATTTTGAGAAAAAGAATTCAATTCAACTTACACAATCCATAAAATATAAGAAAATACAGATGAATAGAAAAAGTTACCGTAACTCCACCTTCCAAAAATAAATAATAATTATATTTGCAAAGCATCCCTAAATGTGTGCAGCATAAAGATTGCAAAGGACCTGCCCCTCCATCAACCCACCCACATTCTGTCTCCCTTCAGCCATTGTGAAGTTCAGTGCCTTATGTAGCTTGTGCAGAAAGAACATCATTTAGATTTCTCATAGACTAAAAGAAGAATTACTTAAGTCCTGTTTTAAAAACCCATTATAAAGAAATAATTTTAATAGACTTTTCTTATTATCATGAAAAAAAAAGTAGCTTTGCTTTTCTTTGAAACCTACAAATAGGGGCTGGAGTGGTGGCTCAGCAGTTGGAGCGCTTACCTGGCATGAAAAAGGACCCAGGTTCAATCCTCAGCACCACATATACAACTAAGTTTTAGGGAAATGAAGACCCAATGTAAAAATAAATAAAATTGACTCTTTCTCTCACTTTCTCCCTCTCTTTTAAAATAAAAAACTTACGAATAATGTTCTTATTTAGGTTAAATATCGTGAATTACATAATTAATTTTAAAATTTTAATTGTAGCATTAAATATTACCCATTTTGTAAGGGAGATATTCTAAATACAAACATATCTAAAAGAAAGGATATTTCTCAATAAGAATCTTGTTTTTCTGAAGATTAAATTACTTAGCTAATATTAATTTGTTTGGGTGCTGTTTCCATTGGTTAAAGGAAAAATGTAAAATTGTTTTACATTAAAGTTTATACTTCATACAAGACAATACATAAAATGTTAAATGACTTCTCTTTCATGGTTTAGTAAATATTTCATGCATCTGCTCATGTTAAATGTTATTCCAGGAAATAAGCTACAGTGAGTCTATCCTAAAAAGTATAAATTAAATTTTAATTTCATTTAGGATTGTAATATGAAGTATATTGGTAGATAGTTTTGAACTCTTTGATATTTAGTAGTAATAGGATATTTATAACAAACCCAGTGTTAGAATAATATATTGCCCAAATAGGTAATATGCATAAAATTAAAATATATTGGTGTTCCTTTTAAGATTTATTCTGTTATTAATTCTAAAATCAGGTAGCTCTAAGCAGACTTCAGGCAATACAATAATGGATGTAGTTCAGCCCTCCATGTGATCAACTCAGTAAGTGAGCAATTTAGAGCTTTTACTGTGTGGCAAAGCATATAGCTAGGAACAGAACAACATATTGGGTATTGAATGCATGTGAGCTAATTTCCTTGTTAATGTTGAAAGGGTGGAAAAAGAAAAATGGAAAGGTCTCTTTCTCCTTCCAGGGGGGAAGAGTACAATTTATAATAATAAAACTAAGCATTCTCGAAGAGTAGCACTTTCATTTTCTGCAAATTGACTGGTACAGGAAAAAATATAAACTGATGCAAATTTTCTTTTCTCCTTTCCCATGAAGTCACTTATTCTTGTACTTACAAATGTTTTAAATGATCAAAGAGATATAACTTTGAACTTGATTTTTAAAGTAGGAGGGACTTCCTTCTATGTGTACCTACACACATTTGAGTTATATATCATGAGAATGCTTCTCTGAGTGTAAGCATCATACTCTTAAGCAGATATTAGACACCCATTATGTGTTTGATGACTTACCCATTCCTTGTGTGATGGTGTTAAACACATTTTACATGATTCAGCTGGAAAGCTGTCTATAATGATCAGTATACCTCTGCAGATTTTCAGGAGGTTCATGAAATCCAGGCTATTCCAGTTTTTGAGGATTCCAGTGTACTGAAGAATGTGGGAATACCAAACACTTTTGAAAGCCATAATGAAGCGCATGTATATGTAGACTCCACAGGCAAGAGACGACTCAAGTCTTTCTTGTCAATCATAGGAAGCCATTTTAAGGATTTTCTAATTTGATGTCTATTTATATGCAGATGAAATTCACTGTAAGCCAGCCAATAACTGAATTTCTAGATGCACCTGGACAACATTGAGGAACTACCCATTTTAAAAGGTGATATTTGTGTTCCCAAATCCTGAAACTCCTTTTCAGCAGCTCTTTACCCACACCCCACCAGTCCCTCTCCTCCCAGTTTTGCCATATCCAGGAAAATTTGTCCACAACTTGTCAGAAGACATGCATAATAGTAACAGTAAAATGATTGCATTTCCCTTCTTGGGAGCTTATTTTCCCTCTGTGATTGTGTTATGAAAAGTGACATTCTGAAGCCAAAGGACTCAGTTACATTGTGGGTTTGGAAGGGGGGAGTCCAGAGTGAGAACAGGAAATAATCCACCTTCCACTCCATACTTGATCTGTTTTTGTTGCGTGACCACAAGGAGGGAGCAGAGCCTCTTCAAGTTTTCACCAGCTCTACACATCAGAAATATCTAGGTGCCCATTGCATACAAGGTTGCTCACATTTTTTTTTCAGGGCTGAGGACTGAACTCGGGGGCCTTGCTTATGCTAGGCAAGCACTCTGCCATTGAACTAAATCCCCAACCCATTATTCATTTTTTATTCATTTAAGATAGTCTTACATTTAGGAGAGAATCATTGTCATACAATAAAGAACAAATGTGTAGTGCTGGAGCAAGCCAAGGCTGATGCCATTCCATGGTTCCCCCTCTTGGGTTCCCCATGGTTCCATGTTTCCCCCTACTTAAACCCAAGTTAATTCGACTTCTCATGGAGGTTGAAGGTTCCTCACTGTGTTGATAACCCCATACTCCCTCCCTCCAGCCTCCTTGATATCGCTCCTATTCCCTCCCCCCTCCCTGCCACCCTCCCTTCGTCCCCCAGCGTCATAGGCGAGGTTCCCCCTGCTTGCATAAAAATTCATTCATGTTGAGGTTATTATTAGATTAGCCATCTATCATACTGATTCGGATTGTATTCTAGCTTCCACAATTGAGAGAAAACATTTGGCCCTTGAGTCTCTGAGTTTGGGATATTTCACTTAGCATAATTTTTTCCATCTTCATCCATTTGGCTACAAATGCCATGATATTATTCTAATAGCAGAGTAGAACTCCATTGTGTATATGTATTACAGTTTTTGAATCCACTTGTGCAGTGAGGGACATCTGGGTCTGTTCCATAGCTTAGCTATAGTAAAGTGGGTTGCTCACATTTTTAAATGGCACTTTTTGCTTAGGATACGGCTACAGCCTTTTAGAATTTGGATGGGAGGAGAGATTAATCCTTTAATGAGAAGAAGAGACATTGCTTGCATTGTTGAAAAAGTTTCATCTTCCAGTGTGCTCCATGATTAATACCAGCTTCCTCTACTCAGCTCTGAGAACTAGTAGATTTTTCATTAACCCAATAAATATGACCCTAGCTTGTTACCTATCACTACCTAGTCCAATGACAGGGTTCCTTCCAAACTCAGCAAAGGTTCTTAGTAACTGTATTTGTATACTTTAAGTGGAACAAAGATTGGGTTGATCTTTTAAGGTAAACCACCAGGCATGGTTGCACATGCTAGCCAATCTTATAACAGATTTATTGGCAGCATTGTAAGGGAACAGCGACCTAACATCAAGGATGAATCATAGGAAAATGGGGATGCATATCCGCACACTAATTGAAATAAAGGACAAAGAACAAAATCATGCATAATTTTTTTCCAAGCAGAACTGTCAGAACATTCAAGGTATAACATTTTCTGTGCATAATCAGTGACTATCGTTAGCATGGAAAAATTGGATTTATTCTCTATCCTCATGGGGTCTTTGAGGATGGAGTTTTGTGTTTTCTTTTTCAAATTACACAAATGAATGTTATTGAATGCTTTATACCTGTCCCTACCTGGCAACCTATGAGAATTATCTTTGATATATATTATTGATTATTCTGAATGAAATAGTTTACATAAGATGCTGTTCCTTCTATGTAAAAATAATTACTTTAAAACTTATCTGCCCGTCTTAAATGTTTTATTCTTGCCCTTAAGCCAGCTGTGGAGTCTTCAGGAAGCATCCTATGTCAAATTATGCAGATTAAGGATGCATCCATTCTGCATCCATTCTGCCTTGGATGTAGTGTGGGTGTTTCTGTGAGCATCTTTCCCTGCACATCAAGTGGGAAACAATTCTCAGCAGAGGGACTTGCTATCTAACCAAGAGAAGTAGTGACCCTTTTAGGTCACATTTTAGCTTCAGCTTTACATACCCTAGAAGCCATTATCTTAAAATGCTGTAAATTCAGTTACAAAATGGAAAGATAATTACATGATTAATGGAAGCTAATAAAGATTATTGAAATCTTAGCCTAGATGAAGCCATCAGAATCTATTTAATCCAATTTTCCCTGGCACCAGACAGGACACATGGGAACCACTTTGTCCAATGGAATCTTTCTCCTCATCACATACCTCCCCAGGGACGTCAAGTCCCCTTTTTGAATGAACTATGATGCATCTTTTTCCTGAATGAGCATCTATTCTTACCTGGGACCTCTTTGCTACCACTGCTAAACATTAAAGATTAAGCTCATAGTGGTGGAGCAGTTAGTGAAAAACATAGGTTGGCCAGGTCAGGGATTGAAGTACAAAGATCTTATTTCACTAATGACACATCCCAATTATTTTTGTAAGCAACTGTATGGCTGCTGAGAGTAATGGGATTAAATTTATAGGTTTGACACCTGCTTGGTCTGGTATATTTCACTCCCCTTTTGGTTAAAATATCTGGGAAATACAGACTTCCATTTAAAAACAGACTGATTATTAAAAATGATATCTGTTTTATGTGACCTCTTCTCAGTAGTGGAAAAACAACTTAGGATTACTGTATTTCTGATTTGGGGTCAGCAGTCTGCTTCAAAGTCACCAAATAATAAGGCTATTATTACATCAGTTAGGAATCGTATGCAACTGAAAGTGAGAGATATAAAATATTGTGGCTCTTATAAGAAAGGATTTTTCCCCCTATGTACATGCATGCCAGAGGAAGGTGATCTGGATCTGATGTTTGTGACTCCTGGATCACATTCGGAAACTCTACTCTTTTTATCTTCTTTCCCACCATTCTCATATGCCTTCCAGTCTCTCTCGGTCACTTTGAGAACAGGTCAGATCACAATATGGCTGGCAGGAAGTCTACTCTGGAAGAAGAGGGAGAGGGTAAGGCAAAAGGGGGCCTGCAAACTCAGTACCTTCAGGGAGTTTTCTTAGAAGCCCCCTCAATGCCAGTGACTTCTGGTTGCTTCTCAGTCGTTCCTGCTTTCTGCAAGGAGGCCCGGGACTTGTTCTCTTTCAGTTGAAAAGATTGTTACTCTTGCCCTATTGGAGTTTTGCTAGTGAAGAATGAAAGGGGTAATGAAAATTTTTCAGCCTCTGCCACGGTTCCACCCTTCATTTTTACTATTTGTGAGTCATCACCTGGGATCACAAAGTGATGATATCCTTGTTCATGAAACGATAAATGTACAGAAAATCAAACAAGATATGCCATTCCATCACCCGATAAATACAGACTCTGTATGCTTATTCATTTCAGTATTGCTTGAGTTATTGCTTGAGTTAGTGAATTTCAGCTTCTTCTCGGCTCCTGTGGTTTGAAAAAAGAAGTTATGGTGTGGTTTCCTCTTGACTGATTTTTACGGTGGATTTACATCTAACCATGGCTGATGTGAGATTGCTTGTGAAGTCAACTTGGCAGCTGTTGTCAGAGTTTCAAACAAGAAATAGAAGTTTAAGTCCTGATTTTCTATAGGAACAAAAATATTAACTTTGCTTTTTCAAAGTACAAGGAATTTTTCAGAGAGGATCCTTTGTTGCCCTCATTTCATGATGTCTTCTTTTGTATTTTAAATTTGGTAACAGTGTGAAGTGGTGTGAAGAGTCTTTGGAAATGTGGAAGTTTTACTTTCTGATCACAATTTGAATTTAAAAAATTATAAAAAAGAGAGAAACAGGTTTCAAATTTGACCAAGTGAAGAATGATCATCATACACACCATTCTGGATGTGGTTGTTCTGCTGAGCAGAGCCTTCTAAGCAATGGATGTGATATATGGGGCCCAGTGGTAGAATTGTGGAATGGTAAATTTAGCGTAATAATTAAAGCATTAAAAAATCTGTTCCATGAAAACAGCAAAAGCTACTTGGCAAGGCCTCGAAGGAGGGAAAGACATAATTTTAATATTCATAAAAGCATATTGAACAATTGACCTTGGATTCAGGAAGGGATGAAATAGGCATGAACTGCATTGACATTTATCATTTTAGGCTCTACAGAAAATAAATATCAGGACTTTGGGGTATTATAATCATGCAAAAAAATTTGCAGAACCTTTCTCTTTTGAACATTTCTAGAAAGAATCTCTGTGCTTTTTATTGTTCAATTGTTTTTTTTCTGCTCAATTAAGAAAATCATTTTTTGGGGGGCTGGAGCCATGGCTCAGTGGTTACAGCGCTTGCCTGGCATGCACGAGTATGTGGGTTCAAACCCCCCCCACAACGAAGTGTCCAAGGAATGAAAGTCACATGAAAAACTAAATAAAAATTTGCTTCTCTCTCTCTCTCTCTCTCTCTCTCTCTCTCTCTCTCTCTCTCTCACTGTCCCCTCTTTCTTTAAGAAAAAAAAAAGAAAATCATTTTTATAGTCTAAGGTCCTTTATTTCTACATTTACTATGCCATGAATTCATAGGGAATACGTTCCAGCAGCTCAGCTCCTTTCCACTGGTTCTCACAAAATGTGCTTCTCTGCATGGAGCAGGCTGGTGCTTCAGCTGAACCCAGGTACCTTGCTCTTTGGCTTCCTTCTTTTTCTGATCATTTTCCTTCACACATTTCAGGAAGCTGTCTCGGCTCTTAGAATGCTTAATATGCTCAATATGCATGTTAATTCTCTTGGCAAGAATCTTGCTCTTAACTTGTCCACAACAGTGCCAACAGCATGCTGGGTAACATTGTAGACTCTCCCAGCTTTGCCGTGATAGCATTTGTGGTGCATTCCTTTTTGAACAGTACCCATTCCCTTAATGTCTACAATGTCACCCTTCTTATAGATTCACATACATGTAGCCAAAGGAACAATCCCATGTTTTCTAAAAGGCCTAGAGAACATATACTGGGTTCCTCTCCTTTTTCCCTTTGTGTTAGTCATATTGGTGAATTACTGGAAGATGGAGGTTCTGGCTGAAAGGCTGTTCAATTGTTTTTTATTTCTTTATTTTTGATACTGCTTGAATTAAGTCCAGCATGAATGAAAATTTCATGGTTACAAAAGAGAGAAAGTATGCCTCATCCAGGATTTTTAACAAAGATTCTGATACAAATCTTCACAAAATATTTTTTTGAAAGCCAAGGCATAGAGTTGGGTTAATTTAAAATCCAACATTTCTTGGTTGTCAAGCAGCTATCATCTTACCCTTGGGGCTGCAGTTAGTGTAGGGATCTGTGATTGTTTCCATGACCTTGCTAATTCTTTTGTTGTTCTAAGTACATGTGGTCTCCCAAACCAGTGAAGTTCAATGCATGCAAATATCATCTTCCTATCAGTCTTATTTCTCAAGAGAAAATATGCTTACACCTTTCTCTGCACTCCTTAAGAAGTGATCTTTAGAAAATTGCTCTTTGGCCTTTCTGTCATTTCCAAGTGTGAACATTATTGCATTTATAATTTAAGAAAACCTATTGTATTTAAACTGTTTCCACCCAAATTGAAAATAAATACACTCATGTTGAGAAAATCATGCCATATATTTGCTCAATTTAGAACCTTTGGATAAAAGTATGTGACCATCCGTTCAGATGTTTTGTCTATGTGATATGTAATATCCCAACTGTGTCCATGTTTGATTGATTTTCAGAATCTAAAGATCCTCTTCAGTTATGCAAAACAAAGATCTTTATGCTCCTATGTAAGATACTTTGATGATTTAGAAAAGAAGTGGGAGAAAAAGAAAATCCCTGCAAGTATGTGGTTCAACACAACCTGTTTATCAAGACAGCCTTGAAATGAGCCATCTGTAGAATGTGGAAATATATACTTAACTGGGCTACACTGGTATGATAGGTATGATTATTTTGAAAATTTCAGCCATGTCAAAAGCACTTCAGCTTTTACAGAGGCTGAAATCTGAAATGCTGAATAACTCTAGTTCCATTTGTGGGCAGAGAAAGGCTCAAGTGTGTAAGTGTGTTGTTTGATGTACACCACTGATACTGAATGTTAACACAAATGCATATTTAATAAACATTTTGTAGTTTGATGGGAATATTAATGAGATGCCCATCTCAGAGGAACTGAAAGACTGGGATAGCTTTCCAATGTATCTCTCTCCATTTTCCTAAGTACTGCTCCTGATATCTTAATTCAGGTAATGAGCATAATACTGATCAATATTCTCAGTATGTTGGGGTATATTTCAATATGAAACCCTTATTTTTAAGTTAGTGATGTTTTGTACATAATATCACACTCAAAGTGGCTAGTTCCTTTTAAACTGTACTATCCGAGGTGTATATCCTGCCTGCTCAAAGCCAGGTTCCCTTTCTCAACGTTATATCAGAGAGATTTAAAACATTATAAGTTTACGTTATTAGTTTTTTGTCAGAAGTGCCTAGCTTATTCCTTTCTAGTAATATTATTAAAAATTAACATGTAATGTCCCTTTTACTGATCAGAGACTACACGCAGACATAAAAACAACTTCACAGAAAGCCATTGCTGTTTTTATATAGTTATTCAAATTAAATTAGAAATACATTTCCATGCATGTATGAGTTTGTTGGAATGAACCTGACTACTATGCATAACTATAAAACTCTAATAAATAAAAAGAGAAAGGCATAATGAATTATAAAATTCAAGGGGCAAGTTTGACAATGATTTGGAAGGGAGAGACCAAATATAGGAGACACTTTCTCCTATATCACTTCTTCATTTCAACTTTATTTTTTGCAATGTACCCAAAAAGTACAAAGAAAAAACTCATCCACCATTGTCCTTCCTTCCTTCCATTCATTAAGGATTTAATGGGCATATAATCTTTCATTTCCCTGTTTCACAAACACTAGGTTATCATAGTTTTCTAATGAGATTATAAAATTTGAATAGATATTATTTTTACTGGATACATTATATCCAGTGAATGACTAAATCTTATTTTGCCAAGTTACCAACTGAATTATCTTTTTCTTTCCTTTCATTTTTTTTGCTATTATAAGTAGAAATGAAGTAAATATTTTTGTTCATATTTTTGCTCAGGAATTTTTATTAAGAGTAAAACTATTTGGTTAGTGCTGTGTAGAATATATTTTCAAATTTTTTAAAAAGTAGTTGAGATTATTGTAGTTTGGATTAAAATTATTGGTTGGATTAAGGAGATGGAGTACTTCGAGATTCTTTATTCAGGGGTTCTATAAATGTTTAAAAATTGACAGATGATGAATTTATTTAGATAATCTTTGCTTTTGTAATTTTCTAATTATCATGTTTTGTTTTTACTGATGTGAGATGATTACTTGTATACATTACAGCTTTTATTTTAAGGTTTTGTGATAAAAAATGTTGAAAGTATTTCTGATTGGTTACTAGATGACTTAATTGGAGATTTTAGATCATTCTCAGTTTGTACATATATCCACTTATTTAACAACAAAATTATTCAAGTAATAGTGCTAGGAACAGGAAGGAAGAAAAGGAGAGAAAATTCCTCCAGTTGCTTCCCATCTGGTAATATAAATGAATATAACACCTGTGGCATTCGGGGGGATCACAGCACAGAGGAACCTACCACCCTTGCCTTCTCCAAGTGGAGCTTGGGGTGGCACCAGTGATGAGGTAGGTAGAATCCAGTGCTGCTTTGAGTGCTTTCTGCTTGCAGTCTAACTCCTAATGCTTCCATCTTTCTCTGAAAGGATTGACAGTCTAACTCCACACTGCTTCCTCTGATGACCTTTCTAGCATGTCAACATCTTACACTTTAGAAACTGTGAAATGGTAGTCATCGGGGCAGGGAATATCCCCCCTCCTCCTGCTTCCCACCTGTGGGCCACTTAGATACATGATTGTGAATGAAGTTGACTAATGAGGTTTGATGTCAATTTCTCCATTCCGTGTTATCAGTCAGAGGTCAGAATTTCCAGCACATGGATTATTCTCCATGGATGGATTTCCTTCTTGGGTATATATTGTTTCTGCTTAGGGCTTCCCTTGATCGCGTGCAGTTGGCACACTCCCGGTTGCTTTCCCAAGGCACCAAGTCTCTCCCTGTAGGCTGCATTTCATGCTTGGCTTCTTCAAATGTTCCCTTGTCTTTGGAACAGGGATACCCTTCACTGCACTCTGCACACATATGTGGAAAGCAGTTCTTTCAAGGAGGGGAGGCTGCATTTGACATGGTGTTGTTTTTGAACCTCGCATTGTTATTTTTGGCCACTTGGTTTTCTTCTCCATCTCAGAGAATTGAATTATTGATGTGGTGAAGTGAACTGGATAGCTATTTTAGGGTACACATTTGCTAGATCACCTGTCCTAAAGAATGCTAAATGGAATCCTTTCTTTTCTATAAAGTTTCTCCTTCTCTAAATGTTCTTGTACCATGTACAAAGATACTTCACTTTTCAGTTGTGCATAATTGTGTATGAGGGAAGACCATACACTATTCTTTTCCAGAAGGGAAATGTTTGAAATTCTTATACTCCGTTGGGTTGAGGAGACTTGTCCTTGGTGATACACTATTAGTCAATTGTCCAGTAGTAAGCTGTGCAAGTGGTTTAGCCCAGAAAATGTCAAATGTCATGACTGATTTTCAGACCAGGGTCTCTGAGATTGTGGGGTTACCTGGCTTCAATCAGCACCAGGGATAAAGGACATGTGATTGATGCTGATATGGTCACTTCTGCCCTGTAATGGAAAGAGAAGCTTTCTCTCAAAATTCATACTGTAAGAGTGTGTTCTTACTTAAGTGGATATGTTACGTTGGTACCAAAGAAAAAAAAAGTTATGTGACTCTGTGAGATTCTTGCATGATCGTGTGTGGCATTCCAGGGAAAAGATCTGTTAGAAAACAGGCAACACATACAGCTCACTTTCCCATGGAAAAGGACTTGACTTTTCCTGATGAAACAGCTCTGAGAACACTAGTGTGCTGCTGGGCTGCAAACTTTCCGATATCTGTGTATGAACGGTCCTGGTCCATTTCACTAAAATTTTTGCCCTCCATTCTTTGCAACTTGAAATGCAAAGAAGGGCCAGGTGAGAAATGGTGCTTAGTGGATTTACTTTGTATTTACTGACAGCTGCTGATAAAAAAAAGAAGTTCAGATGCATGATCGTAAGATTGAACTAAAGGATGGATACTTTAGGAATATGAAAGTATTACTGATTAGACTAAACTGATTGTACTGTTTCCTACTGAGAAAGTATACCTTATTTTATTGAACAATATACTGAGAGCAATATTTGAATTATAGATTAATTTTATGATAGAACTTTCAGTTAAAAAATGAAGATAAGTAAATTGAGCTGCTATAAACATTGATGAAGCCACATCACTATAATATGCTGATTCTAAATCTTTTGGGAAAATTCC